>JAJJWW010005975.1:0-62933 GCA_023531295.1 Papaver armeniacum
TAATCCATAATCCCGTTTTTAATGGCCAAATTACCCTTTATAATCGGTAGATAACTATACAATCGGTAGTTAATCAACAATCGGGAGTCAATTTAGTTTATATAGCTTCCGAATATAAAGTATCCCCAAAATAAAATCCTCTATCTTTTGAATTTTGATTATCCTATAATCGGTAGTAAATAAAGTTATCTTGACTTCCGATTAAAGTAGACCTTTGGCAAATATCCTACCATAATCGGTAGTCAAGATAGTTCATATAACTACCGAATATAGAGTAGCCCCAAAATGAGATTTTGCGAAAATCCTCTTTTTTTGAATTTTGGTTGAGCCTATAATCGGTAAGAAAGGAAGAGTTATCATGACTTCCGATTATACAGTGGCTCTCTTTGCAAATATCCTACCATAATCGGTAGTCAAGATAGTTCATATAACTACCGAATATAGAGTAGCCCCAAAATGAGATTTTGCAAAAATCCTCTTTTTTTGAATTTTGGTTGAGCCTATAATCGGTAAAAAGGAAGAGTTATCATGACTTCCGATTATACAGTGGCTCTCTTTGCAAATATCCTACCATAATTGGTAGTCAAGATAGTTCATATAACTACCGAATATAGAGTAGCCCCAAAATGAGATTTTGCAAAAATCCTTTTTTTTTTTGAATTTTGGTTGAGCCTATAATCGGTAAAAAGGAAGAGTTATCATGACTTCCGATTATACAATGGCTCTCTTTGCAAATATCCTACCATAATCGGTAGTCAAGATAGTTCATATAACTACTGAATATAGAGTAACTCCAAAATGAGATTTTGCAAAAAATCCTCTTTTTTTAAATTTTGGTTGAGCCTATAATCGGTAAGAAAGGAAGAGTTATCATGACTTCCGATTATACATTAGGTCTTTTTGCTAAATTCTTATCATAATCGGTAGTCAAAATAGTTTATATAACTACCGAATATAGAGTTGTCCCAAAAATGAGATTTTGCAATCGGTAGCTAACTAAACTACCGACTATGAAGGGGCATACAAGTATTTTCATCATATTTTGTCTTTTGTGTCGCCCCTAATTCGTTTGGGGTCGCCCCTAGAAATGCATACTAATAATTTTTTTTTTTTTTCTGTTCTTCTTTGTTTTGTTTATTTTCTTGATTCTTGGGGTATCCATTGATTTGGAAAATTCCATGCTTGGCTTATTTGTCCCTTTTCCAAGAATATGGTATTGAAATTTGTTCCTTGAATGTCATCATTCATTGTGTTGTCAAAGGAGAGGAGGATTGAATGTCCTTTCCTTGGCCAATTCTTTCAATCCAAGAAAACCCCTAATAACATCAATGTGCATTTGTCTTATCCAAGGGGTATGTTAGTCACTTTCAAGATTCACGATGAGAGGACGGCTAGTTTGTCTTCTCTTCAACTAATTAATTGTTTAACTAATTTTCATCACCTAAACTTAAGGATAATTATCTTGGGTTTTGTTAATTTGTGCACCCATGTACAAGATACCACCCAATCAAGCCCGGTTCTGAGGTGGGGCATTTTGGGCAACGACACAGGGCGGGAATTTTTGGAGGGCGGGAATTTTTGTTTTAGTGGTGGGATATATACTAATATTTTTGGTGGCCTGCTACGGTTTAGTCACCCATATCATACATGTTCGATAAAACGACCCCAATATTTCTTAATAATTATATTCCTAACTTATCCTTAAACTATCTATTCAAGAAAAAGAAAACCCTTGTCCATAAACCCTAGCCGAGATTCGAGAACGCCGTGAAGGAGAAAATTCATTCTAATTCCATATTTCCATTCATATGTATTCTGGTAGTAGGAAAAAAATTCATTCTATTCGATTCATGGGTAATCTCTTATCTTATAATCTTATATAGTTTAATAGTCATAATCACTTGAGGATTAGGGTTACTGCCTTACTGGGGTTAGTTGATTAACTTGATTTCACTTTGAATCTTTGATGTTATCTTACTGGATGGTTGCTTTTGATATTTCAATTTGATTAACTGATCTTAGTGGATGCTTAATGCTTTTGGTATTTGAAACTTTTTTTTTTATATCTTACTGGAAGCTTTTGATTTCATATGATTCATATCTTGTAATCTTATCGTGGCTTTTGTGTTAACCGTAAAATTGCTTCTTTGATTATTATCATTGTTTGTGCCCAGAAATATTTCCAGGCACTAAACACGATGATTTTGGTGATTAATGTGTAATTGGGTTAAGTTACTAATGAAGAAAAATAAAGAAGACGGGTTTTACATGGTTCGGCGATTGATGCCTACATCCACGGATGAAATCCCCCTAGGGAGAGATATTTTATTGATAAGAATTACAATGTTTTTCACTGATTGTCAAAACCTCCTCCCCTCTCTTTCAGTCCCCCCTTATGGGTTATAATTCCCCTTATTTATACAGTAGCGAATTATCTCCTCTCTTAATTGCGAAATAACATAAATTGAATTAAATTTCCCTGTATGCCTCCTGCATTAATCCGCCATGCATAACTCCTGTCATTAACATGCCATGCATAACTCCTGGCATTAATCTGCCATGCGTAACTCCTAGAATTAATAATGCATGAAACCTCCATACATGGCTCCTGGCATTAATCTGCCATGCATAACTCTTGGCATTAACCTTCCTTGTATGGCTCCTTGTATTGATTTGCGTGCCTCCCGTGTATTTGATACACTGTACAAACATCGCCCCCTCTTAACCTCCAACTTGTTGTGGGTTAAGAATTTTGTTTTTCCTTCGCGTCGATGACATAACTCGCCAGTCGCCCCCAAGCGTGAGTAGAGACATTACAAAGACGCCCCCAACTGTGATAACCTGCAATAAAATTTGCTCACGTGCTAGGCGAGACTTTTTTTCCACGTGGTGGACTTGTGATGCTTGACAGCTAGTCGAGTCTTGAGTAGAATGTAGAGTGTGCTTGCGGTACAGGGCAAGGATTTTTGCTCGCAACGTAACAAGGCTAGCGCTTGCTGCTCGGGCAGGCTGGTTGTTGCTTGTGTTGAGTACGAGTCTTTGGACCAATATCGGTCATTGGGCTCGTGGTTGAGACGAGACTTTATGCTTGCCAAGGTGCAAGTCTTTCATACTCGCGCGCAAGACGAGATTTTATGCTTGCGATAAAAGCAAGACTTATGTGCTCACGTGCAAGGTGAGGCTTTAGGTGCTTGCGAAGTGATGCAAGGCTAAATATTGAAGGGTCTATGCAATCATCATCTCGAACTCGATCATGTCGCTATCCACGAACTCGATCATGTCGTTATGCACGAACCTCGAACTCGATCATGTTGCTGCTCCAAGTGCACATAAAAGTTTCTCGAACACAGGAATATTTTCTTTCATTTTGTAGGGAAATGAAAACCGGTTCCAACGAGCCAAAAATCACTCAATTCATACTTCAAACGAAGAAGTTATTGACGAAACAAGATTTGGATGAAGAGGGTGTGTTTGCTGGCGTGGCGTGATGATAGTGCAGAAGCGCTGACGTGTCACTGTTGACGTGGCACCCGAACGGTGCTGACGTGGCACTGCCAGGTAATAAACTAGCTGACAATTAGCTGACGTGGCAGCTGACTTGACGCTGATGTGGCAGCTGCTTTGTTGATGACGTGGAAACTAACTGGTTGTTGATATGGCGGACACGATACCGTTGAATGGATCCGATATGCTGACGTGGCATGTCTGTTTGATGATGTGGCGCTACTGAGTTTTGGCCACGTTCAATGTTGATGTGATATTCTAGTGCTCACAGCAGGGTAAGGCTTTGATATGCTTACGGCCAAAATAGAACTTATTTTGTGCAACGACCATCTAGATCCTTGTACACATTGAACATCATCAAGTCAAATATATTTTATAGGATAATAGTACAAAAAAATTATATTAATATATTAGTGGAAGCAGTACAGCCGACAGAGACATTGATGGAGATATGGCAGACACATTGCATCATCAATATGCATATTGTGGGTCGTCATTCTTGTGAAAGTTATACATCATAATATGGCGTATAGTTTGATTGATTCATAGATCCATAGGTTTAGTCATTCAAATTATCCAAGACAGAAATTAATCAGAAGAAAAATAATTATTTAGGATGGAAGAAACTTAGCTTATTTTTGTGATAACCGGCCTTATCTCTTTGGTCGTTCTCGCTAACTCTTCGCTCATAATAGCCACCCTTTCAATATCCCGTGATTTAATGGAAGTTAAGTATTCATGTTTCAAACGACGACTTCTTTTGATCGAAAAATCTTTCCCTTAGTCTACTAATGTTTGTGCCTGCAAATATTTCCAGCACTAAAAACGATGATTTTGTGATTAATGTAATTGGGTTAAGTTACTAATGAAGAAAAATAAAGAAGATGTGTTTTACGTGGTTCTATTGATTGATGCCTAGATCCACCTGATGAAATCCTCCTAGGGAGAGATATTTTATTGATAAGAATTACAATGTTTTTCACCGATTGTCAAAACCTCCTCCCTCTCTTTCTATCTCCCCCTTATGGGTTATAATTCCCCCTATTTATACAAAGAGTTTAATTATCTCCCCTCTTAATTGCGAAATAACATAAATTGAATTAAATTTCCCGTATGCCTCCTTCGTATTAATCCGCCATGCATAACTTGTCATTAACATGCCATGCATAACTCCGGCATTAATCTGTCATGCGTAACTCCTAGAATTAATAATGCATGAAACCTCCATGCATGGCTCGGCATTAATCTTCCATGCATAACTCTTGGCATTAACCTTCCTTGCATGGCTCTCGTATTGATTTGCGTGCCTCGGTGTATTTTATACGGTACAAACAATCATATTAGTTTGTCTTCTCAAAATCTAAAATATGTTTGTTTTCATTTTTGATGGAAAATTCCTTAACTTATTAATGTTGCTCTTAAGTTGCGCGACATAAATTACTTCATTTTCGGTGTTATACAATAGATTTTATTTGGAAAATATATAACTATAATTGCGAGAAGTTTTTTTTTTTATGCGTAAAAGGGCGTTATGTACTCTTTGGCACAAGGTCGTCAAATCGACAGAGCCGGCCCTGCACCCAATCATTGTAATGGGAAGAAGAAATATCTATATCAAGTTTCAAGCAACAAATAATTAGAGGAAAGAATCACATTGTCAAGATTCTACGAAGTTCAAGAGTTATCATCACTAGTTGAAGACCGATGACTTAAGATGAAGACAAAGATTGAAGACCGAAGACGTTTCTATGGATGTTGTGAGAGTGGTGCTAATGAACATTGAACGGATAATGAGGGTAAGTAAAGCATATTCCCACTTCGTTAAGTGGTTGATTTCCTTTCTTAGAGATCGTCGAAAAATGGGTTTTCAAAATGAACAAAAGATGTGGGTTTTAAAATACGTGGAGGGTTTTGCCTTTCTACCATTCAACGTGTCGCAGGATTCTCTCTTCATTCCTACCTGGACACATGTGTGACCCACAAAAATCTATTTATTATTGAGAGCAACTTCATAAAACCATTTCTTGTGAGGCAGAGTCGAGACTTTCGATCACTCCGAACCCGAATTTCTTTCGATAAGGGATGGTTATTTCTCTCTCTCAACTTTTAAGGATGAGATTGTGTTCATTTATGTGTCTACCGATTGTGTTCTTTTTAAGGATAAGAGAAAATCTAAAATTCCTATTGGTTTTGAAAATTTCGAATTTGGGCTACTACCATAATCGGAGACAATAAACATCATGAAACTAGATTATCTGATCCGTAGGGCAATAAACATCATGAAACTACCGATTGTGAAAAATAAAAATCTAAAATTTCTATTGGTTTTGAAAATTTCGAATTTGGGGCTACTACCATAATTGGAGGCAATAAACATCAGAAACTACCACTTGTACAATCTAGAGAGGAAATAAACATCATGAAACTACCCGATTGTGAAAATAGAAATCTAAAATTCCTATTGGTTTTTAAAAATTTGAATTTGGGGCTACTACCATAGCTCGGGGAGGCAATAAATATCATGAAACTTCTGGATTATACAATGGTGGCAATAAACATCATGAAACCGACGATTGAAAATATAGAAATCTAAAATTCCTATTGGTTTTTGAAAATTTGAATTTGGGCTACTACAAACATCACGAAACTACCGATTGTCAATCGCTAGGAAATAAACATCATGATGCTCCATTATCTACCGATTCTGGGTTTTTCTCAATCACGTGAAAATGGAATCTCCTCTATATAACAAATTTCTCCCGATTGTAAACTTACCTACCGATTATGGAGGAAAATTTTCCATTTCGAAAAATTTGAGATAATGTGTGGCTTTGTTTTAGGTTAAGGTGACCTTTTGTCTTTTTTTTTATGTCGTCCCTAATTTTTTTGGGGTCGCCCTAAAAATGCCGAGGCAAATTAAGGGTTTTACGACTGCGATTATTATTACAGTATTTTCTTACAATAGAACAATGGAGTTGATCTGGTTTTTCCTCTTGCTTGTAACTGGTAACTTTCTCTAACACAACACCTTTTTTTTTGCCTGTACGCTTTTCTTAGTATGAAGATTGGACTCTTATTGCTTCCATGGGTGTGGGATTTCTATACGTCGTGTATATTTAGCACAAGGTATATCCATGCTCTACGTCTCCTATTATTTATGTTGGGTACTAATCAAGATTAGGGTTCAACACTCTTGAATATATTGCCATCACCAACTTTCATTAAGATTGGACTCTTCTGGCCTTATTCAACTTCCTTTTTTTACTCGGTCAATAAAATTAAAAAGTAAACGAAAACTGTACAGGGGCTAGATTAAACTAGCACTAGCCGTAAGGCCACCACTAGTCTAATCTATTCCCAGGTTTAAAGTAAACCTCTCCAGCCACTCTACCGAAAGAAGAAATCCTAGCCTACCCTCATAAAACTCAAAAATATCTTCAGCCAACAAACATGCATGTTTGGCCAAAGCATCAGCTGAAAAATTAACTTCCCTATAGTTATGAACATAACGAATATTGTCATAGAAGTTCTTCGCAATCTTCAACTTCGTAACTAGCTGCCCTGGCAACTCATCCTTCGGGAAGGCTTGAATGCAACTCATCGAATCAACGAATGCAAAGGTTTTTGAGATTCCACCTTTTGCTAGCATTGCTCCATAAATAACAAAGACAAACTTCGCAAAATAGTTGGTTTGATATCCAAGACCAACAGAAAGAACTCCAAGAATAATCAATTAGTCTCTAAAAGTGATACGGCTATCGACTTGGCTCCTAAGTTACAGCGAGAAGCACCAACACAAAGAAATCATTATTTCACCAGAGTGGGAGGAAACCAACTAACCTCTTTTGGAGTTGAAAACTTGCTCGATCTATGTTGCACCCCGGAAATAATTCAATATGCGGAAATCTTCTTGCGTATTATACATATGGCCCTTCATTCTAATAGAGTTATCACGAATAACCTGATAGACTCTGCCTTTAAAACCTATCCAGTGCATCTTAAAATCCTCAAAATACACCAACTAGCCACAAATCTTTTATCATCCTACTCCGGCCTTTGCAGCCCTTTGTAAGAGTCCGCCAAATCTTCATTAGGTTGCAGATTAAAGATTGAAGCCGCCCAAGCCCAGATTCTCTGAAGAACTCCGCAATGCCATGATATGGCTCATAGTCTCGTTATTCTTCCTACACACGGCAAATCGTAGGCATGCTCCTACCAAATCTTCTTGATAATATTATCTTCAGTTGCACAACATTGTTTCGCCCATATTTTCCAATATTGTACACTCAAAGTAGGATGTACAACTTGCCTAGTGAACAACGTCGCAATAGTCAAAACTTCAGTTGGCACCTTAATAGCTGCCTTAGCATACTTGACTTACAAAAGTCCTTTGCTATCCAAATTCCAAATTTTGTAATCATCCCCACCAGCAATAAGTGGTAAATTTTCAACATCAATATTACAAGGAATCATCAAATCCCTCAATCGAAGGGGAATGGGCCCAAGCACCATCAACAATAATATCACTCACCTTGCCGTGAAATCATTTGGCCCTTTCGAAAAGAGACCAAGCCGCTCGCAATTGAAAAATCTCCACACCAATTATCAAAATAAGAAAGTATTAGCAACCTAGGTTCCTATAATTGATCGAGTGTGCGATTGCACAAAGTTGTAAACCAATCGATCCCCGAAAAACCGAGGAGCCCAATTTATAATTAATCAAGTTGCCATTTAACTTCAAGTATTTCGCCCTCAAGAATCTGGCCCAAATCTTGTCTGAATCTCGAATAGAAACCCATAACTTCATCAGCATAGCCCTATTAACATCCAACAACTTCTTAAGGCCAAGGTGATAGGGTGTAGAATACATCCTATTTACTATCTATTGTTTATGCTTTCTTTGTTATTTTTTCTTGTAAATTATGTATTTTACACTTGTTTTGAGTTTTATAGCTACTTTGGAGTCGCTTTTTGGAGGAAAAGAAGAAGAAATCACTCAAATTGAGCAAAAAGGGCAAATCTGTCATTTTAGGGGAGAACACTATCCGGGAGCCCAGTCAAGGTTAAGGGACAACTTTATTTAGAGGAGTATTAAAAACATCTAATTGATGCTAAGGGGTGACCATTTGTTAAGGGGCACCTAGCTTGCTTGGAATGTTATTGGGCGGCCCATGATAATACCCAGATCGGATCCAACTATCATATTTTTTGTATGCTAAACCTAAATCGAGTTTTCTCAATCATTACTCCAAATCCCTAAAAGCGAGACGAGAAAGATAGCAGCCGATGCCATTATCAACTGTGAAATTGAGAACCGTAACCTAAATCAAAAGACAAAGATCGAATCATGCTATTGGAGCTCCTTTGCTACCGATCCTACTTACGAATGGGTTCATGGCAATTCAAGGAATTGGAGGCGCTGAATAAATTAGGACGAATGCAGGGTTGTAAAGAAAGAACAAGAAATCGATGGGTGGAGATCTTGATTCGAGGATTAACGGCTGCTCCGCAATTGAAGAGGAAGAGAAGTTATTTGTTGTTGAGTATGAAATGAAGAAATTTGAGATGGGTTAGGGTTTGCTTGATTTAACGAGAGAGCCGATCCGGGTTTGTCTCCATTGTTGAATAAGAAGAAGGTAGAGAAATGGGTTTGTGTGGTGAAACCGAGAGGGGAGAAGAAGACACGTGTGATACTAATTGATGGTCAGTGGGAACGAAGGGTTTGCGAGAGAAGAAGGAGGAAGCTGAGATGAGTGAAATTTGACTTGGTGTCGGTGGTTGAATTGGTAGAATGCGGTGGTGATGGGTTGAAGGTTGTATTGGAGCAATCAAGACAGGAAGATGTTGAAATTGCAGATGAATCTCGAAATGGAGGCAAATGAGATGGAGATGCGAGGGGATGGCATTATGGTTTGTAGGTGTAGGCCGGAGATAAATGGGTATGACCGATGTTGGTTGTGTTGTGCTTTTATGAAGTTGGTAATGTCTGAGAGATAGTCCTGGTGATGCCGAGGTTGCTAATGGAGATCAGTGTCCTGCTAGAAATGAGATAGCAATGAGCAAAGAGAGACATTGACTGAAGCCGTGTTGCTCTTGGTTGATACTGAGGGGATGAGCCCGAGATGCCGGGCAATGAATGGAATGGAAATGAGCTTGGCATTACTGGTGGAGATAAGAGCTTGAATAGTAACACCATGTTTATGTTGCGGCGAGGGATACGGAGTTGTGAAGTATTGCGGTGAGTCGTGGGACGAGAATGAAGATTGCAAGCAAGCCGGTGATGTTGAAATGGTGATGAATCTCGGTGAGGTTATGGTGGAATGTAGCGAGTGCTTGTGTCTTTGTCTCAGAATGAGAAGGTGATGGCTCGATTGGCAAAGTGAGGAGTATTGCAGGTAAAGCTTGTGTTGGAATGGAAGCGTGAAGCTCGCTTGTGATTTGAGCCGCAGTATTTGTAATGGTGCATGTGCCATGCACCGAAGTTGCGGGAAGGCAGGCGACCATCATGGTCAAGCACAATGATTGTGCTACACAACTGTTTGTCTATCTGCCTCCGGCCTAGAGACCAACCTCGGCCGTCACCGACTCGGCAATTGACTCTGGTTCGACTCATTTAGACCTTGACCCGATTGACTAACGGTTGGACTGTTAGTTTGACCTAATCTGATATGAGAATCTTGGACGAATATTCCATCAACGGCGACGACTTTGTGCGGCCGTGGCAACAATTTCGGATTCGGCCACAATCCCGATTTTCCCATGAAAGCAAAAATTCCAGAAATTTTCTATGGACTTCTCTCATGGGTGTGAAGACTTGGACTTGGAATTGGATGGAGAATTGGACTCAAATTTGGAAAGAGAAGGTGGAAGAGTTGAGAAAAGCTTGGATTTGGAAATTGAATTGCAAAAGAAAAAGGATTCTATTCCTTGGAAGATTTGGAGAATATTGAAGCCTATAAATAGAGAAGTTTTCCACACCTCTCTACACACACATCTCTTGACACACAAAACTTTTCTTTTCTTATTCTTTGTGTGAACTCTTTAACATGAGTAGCTAATTTTATTGATTGAGGATGAATTCCTAGTTCTTAATACATGATTTGAGTTTTTGTTTCAATTCTATCTTGAAGTTTTTCACATGATTATCGTTTGTTTACTAATAGGAATGATCTTAATGACATTCATGATTGATTGATAGATTATTTTAGAATGCATGCTAAATTGATTTGTTAATTTGATCTAAAGCTAGTGAAAGTTAGGAGATAAGTAACCGTTTCTTGACTCTTTACATAAGTAAAGCAAACACGAGACCTTGCGGAGGGATTCCGTGGAGCAATTGTGTGTGTAAACAACGTTAGCAAAGTAGACCTTGATCTAAGAGTCTAACTACTAATATTAACCTAATAAGTTCATAAATCTTAATGCGTTTATTTAAATTACATCTAGAGTGAGCTACTACTAGGTGGTTTGGTAAATAGAATCCGGTAGTCGAGAACTTCCAATATTTTGGCTATGATCAATTTCCTACAGAACCTTATGGATATTCTCATACATATCAACAACCTTATGACGGGTATGTAAGTGGACAATCACAAGGATGGAAGGATAGTTATGCATCTAATAAATTGTTTTCTAGTAATGTGCAGACAGAGAATTTGGAATATACTCCTCTTCATCGTGTTTTTCCTTCACTTTTCCAAAAGAGGAGATCTGATCTAGAAACTCTATCAACGGTGGTAAGCGTGTGAACGTCAGAAACTTGCACAAAAATTATACAAATTGGAAGATGATGGAGACTCAGGAAGAGCTTGTCGCGAGAAATTAGTAGGACTATTCATATGGAACTTAAACGACGTCAGGATAAAGGTTATGAAACCGATGAAGATTCTTTTTATGGTGAGTCTGAAAATGAAGATGATTATGTTGAAAAGGATCAACCTTTGGAGACTTTTGAAGACGCTAGTGTAGCTTACTCGAGCCTTGGTCTTAATAATGATCAAGCACCTATTCAAAAGGTAGAGCTTGAAGATGATGCATTTAGTGCTTGGAAAAAAATTCCTTAGGGAAAGATGGGAGTCCGCGGAAGTGTATGAGTGTTGCAACAATGAGGAAGTTATTCCAACTCCAGATCATAATAAAGATCCTTCACCTATTCAAAAGGAGGAGTTTGGATATCACTTACCTATTGTTATAAACGGTGTAACACCCGCACATGAAGATCTTACAATCTATACCGATGAAAATCATTTTAGTGAATGGCCCGATTCCGATGATGAGAATGTTGAAGAGATGATGCTAGAGGATGAAACCACATTCATTGATTTTGTGGAAGACCCAATTGAACTTGCTAATGATTATGATGATACCGAGACTTTGGTTAAGGTAGAAAACGACGAAGAATGGTTGCAAGGTTTAATAGAGGACCACGATATACAAGAGGTAAGTAATTCACTTGAATTTTTTATGGATGAAGAGGATTCTATAATACAAGAAATTGTGCAAGGTTTGTCTAACCCTTTGCATATTGATTCTACTCCTTACCTCTTATTGGTTTGAATGTATGTGCTTCGAAAGTATTTTTGGATGATTTTGTTTCTAAATATCCACCATTGGAAACACTTGATGCTAACACTATGCAGGTTTGCCAAGAAGAATATATGGAAATTCCCAAATTCTATGTTCTTTATACACTTCCGAGTGTGGACGAGAATAAGTGTGGGGCTAAAAACTTGTGCCAAGAAGAATATATGGAAATTCCCAAATTCTATGTTCTAAAAACTTCAGTGATGAACTCCCAACTCACCGTGTCAAAAGCTTGTGCAATATCCAGTTTGAGGCCAACATTACCATGTTTCCTTTCCGTGCTAATCTCATTGATCAACTCAGACGCCAAAGCTATATTTTCGTGAATATTTCTTCCCTTCATAAAATCTACCTGCTCTTGAAATCAACTTATTAAGCATCATGCTAATCACGGTAGCCAAAATCTTTGTGATGATTTTGAAGAAAAGTTACTCAAACCAATTGGCGATAATCCTTGATAGCATCAGACTTGTTATTTTGTAGAATGAGAACTATAAAACTTGAATTAATACCATTGGGAATTTTACGCATGGCCCAGCAGTTTGCAATGGCATTAAAAAGATCTCTAGAAATAATGTTCTAGCATTGTCGATAGAAATAACCTGTAAAACCATCTGGACCAGGCGCAGAATCCGCTCCCAAATCAAAAACAACCTCTTTAACCTCCTCCAAAGAAGGAATAGTGATAGGTGTAGAATACACCGTATTTACTATATAGTAGTTTATGCTTTCTTTGCTATTTTTCTTGTAAATTATGTATTTTACGCTTGTTTTGAGTTTTGTAGCTACTTTGGAGTCACACGGAGGAAAAGAAGAAGAAATTACCCAATTTGAGCCAAAAGGGCAAAAGGCCAATTTGGGCGATTGATATATGGAGCCAGATTGAGGTTAAGGGGCAACCCAATTGGAGGAGTACTAAAACCAGGCCAGATCAAGGTTAAGGGGTGTTGATATCGGGTACCCCTTATAATCTATCAGTGGGTGCATTTATCTGTGGGGTGTACCTATCCATTTCGTTCCAGCCCTAAAAAGAACTCACCTTTCATTCATTCATCTCATTATTTTTGTTCACCTGAGAAAACAGAAAAGCTGCTTTGCCGTTGTTGTGAAGCTCGGACGAGAATCGAGAAATTGTGTGGAGAATGGGTTTTGATGAATTGTTTGAATCTGAGGTTGAAGAGTGAAGCAGTGAATGGAAGATGGGTTTTGGTTGAATTCGGTTTTGAAAAGGCTGCGAGAGTTAGGGTTTATTCAATCAGCGAGAGGTGGTGCTCAAAGAAGAGATGGTGGTATTGTCGATATGTAAATCTGGCTGAGCAAGAGAGATCGATCTTTGTTGATGGGTTTTACCTCGGATTTGAGTTTGGGTTAAGGTCAGATGACCAGTGGTGCTGCTGAGGAAGAATGGGGGTTTGATGGAGTCTGCTGGTTTACAGGGAATGGTGCTAGTGAAGTTGGGTGTTCACTGGAAATGCTGTCGGTGGTCTCTGTAGGATGGAATGTGGTTTGAATTGGGTGATTGCTGATTCAATTGAAGCTGAGTCGATTGAGCTAAGAAGTAACAAAGAAGTGAAGCTATTGAACACAGTAGATGTATGTTAGGTTTCTTTACTGGGAATGAAGCTAAAGATCGGCGGAATATGGCTCGGGGAAGTCCCAGTAATTGAACGGAACTGGCGGTTTTACATCCGGCGAGTCAACTTCTGAGCCGGCGATGACCGATCAGAGCGATTCCGATGAGCCGATCCAGCGATGACTCGAGACGATTAAGACGACTCGCCCGAGTCGAAGCTAACTCGAGTCCGACTCTCCTTCCCCCTTGACCTTTGACTAGCCGTTGACTCGACGGGTGACCACTTTGACCGTTAGTCCTAATCTGAGGACCGACGGAATATTCTCGTCGAATATTCTCTTGACGGAGAAATTTTCAGTGGCCGGGCGACGACGTATTCCGGCCCGATTTCCGGCCATAATCCCGATTTTCCGTGAGCCAAAAATTCCAGGAATTTTCTATGGACTTTTCTCATGGGTGTGAAGACTTGGGCTAGGGAATTGGATGGAGAATTGGACTCAAATTTGGAAAGAGAAGGTGGAAGAGTTGAGAAAAGCTTGGAATTGGAAATTGAATTGCAAAAGGAAAAGGATTCTACTCCTTAGAAGATTTGGAGAATATTGAAGCTTATAAACAGAGAAGTTTTCTACCTCTCTACACACCTCTCTACACACACATCACTTGTGTTTTTGCTTGCTTTTCTAAGATTTTTCTTTTTAATTACTTGTGTGAATTTGAAACTTCTTCTTTTAATTATTATTATTTGTGTGAATTTCAAAAACATGAGTAGCTAAATTTCTTTTTGATTGAGGATGAATTCCTAGTTCTTAACATGATTTGAGTTTTTGTTTTCAAATTCTATCTTGAAGTTTTTCACATAATTATCGCTTGTTTTTACTAATAGGAGTGATCTTAAAGACATTCATGATTGATTGATAGATTGTTTGGGTGGCCAACTAAATTGATTTGTTAATTCGATCTAAAGCTAGTGAAAGTTAGGGGATAAGTAATCGTTCTTTGACTCTTTACATAAGTAGCAAACACAAGACCTTGCGGAGGATTAGTGGAGCAATTGTGTGTAGAAACAACGTTAGCAAGTGGACCTTGAGCTAAGAGTCTAACTACTAATATCAACCTAAGAAATTCACAAAACCTAATGCATGAGCCAAGTTACATCTAGGTTGAGCTAATTCTAGGTGGCTTGGTGATTAGAATCCGGTAGTCGAGAACTTTCGTGTCCCGGTGATACAAGGGATTTAGGGGTTTAGCACCGAGCTAGCGCTTTACCTACGGTTGGTGATAATTTGTGACTAATAACAAGTAGAAAAGAACATAACTTGATTCATTGTTTCAAGAACGAAGAAGGATTCCTTGATCTTCTCTTATTGTTTTCATCTTTCAACTTTCGATTTTAATTGTTTTGTTTATTTTTATTTTGCTTTTTACACCCCCCTTTCGTGACAACTTTTACAACTAAGAATCTCGTGCTCCTCGTGGGATCGACCTTGACTACCCTATATTACTAGTTAATTAGGTAGTAAAGTATTAATTAATTTGTTGTGGTTACGACACGCATCAAATTTTGGCGCCGTTGCCGGGGAGCAACGGGCGATTTTTTAGTTGTTTTTATTTTTTCTTGCTTTGTTAGATTCTTTACCGTATCTAACTTAGTTTGTGAGAATCTTGTTTCAGGTGTTATTCCTTTGGTGAATGCTTAAAGGGAGTAGACCGAGTCCAATACGTCTTCGATCCGGCACTCAATTAAAGGATTTCATTCGAGCGATTAACACTCCACTTTCTCCTTCTTCATCAAGTGATTCGGACAAAGAGGAAGAAACAATGGCTGATCGTACACTAAAGGACCTAGCTTCTCACAAGCTTGATACACAACAATGGTGTATCCAAACTAACTCAACCTTGAAATCAAGCCGGGGTTGATTAGAGAGTTACCAAAGTTCCATGGCATGGTGAATGAGGACCCAAACAAACATCTTATGGACTTCTATGCCATAGTTATGGCCATGCTTCCAGGAGACTAATGCGGATGGAGCAATGTTGAAAGCTTTCCGTTTTCTTTGGCGGGTAATGCTAAGGAATGGTTATATTATTTGCCTTCCGGAAGTATCACAACATGGAATGGGATGAAGAAAATTTTCCTCGAGAGATATTTTCCCGCATCCAAAGCTACTCAAATTCGCAAGGAGATTTGTGGATTGAAACAACAAGTGGGAGAATCATTGTATGAATGTTGGGAGCGATACAAGAGGTTGGTGGCAAGCTGTCCACACCATCAATTTAGTGACGTTATGATACTCCAATACTTCTATGAGGCTCTCACCCAAGTGATAGGTCTCTTCTTGACGCGGGTGGTGGTGCACTAATGAACAAGACTTTGACCGAAGCTAGAGAGTTGATTGAAAGTATGGCGGCAAACTCGCAACAATTCTACACAAGGGATGAACCAACGGTTAGGCGAGTGCATGAAGTTAGTGATTCGACATCACATCTTGATCAAAGGATGAGTAACATGGAGATTATGATGCAAAGGATGGCCGCGGTAATTGTTCCGGATGATGAGACCGAACAAGTGAATGCTTTATATCCGAATCAAAGGCCAAGGTACGATCCATACTCCAATACCTATAATCCCGGGTGGAAGGATCATCCCAACTTTAGTTATGCAAACAAGCAAGCGCGGCTCCTAATCCATATGCACAACAAGGTGGTTTTCAACAATCACGATTCCAACCTCAACAACAAGGTGGTTATCAACAATTCCAACCTCAAGTGAAAGAACAAGGATCTTCAATTGATGATAAGCTTAATGTCATGATGCAAGGTATTACGTCATTGTTTCAACAAAATCAACAAAAGACCGATTCGGCTATCAAGGATTTACAAACTCAAATGGGACAATTGGCGACCGATGTGAATTTATTGAAATCTCAAGCATCCACAACACTTCCTTCACAACCATTTGTGAATCCAAGAGAGAATGTTAATGCGGTTACTTTAAGAAGTGGAAGGCAAATGGAGGGTCCAAGTCATCATGAGGAAGTTAGTGAAGAGGTAGTCAATGACAAGGAGGAAACCGCACCAAAGGAGAATTCCACACCAAACGACCAATCCAAGGAACCGGTTTCTACTTTCACTACTCCACCTCATTTTCCTAGTCGTTTTGCTAAATCCAAGAAAGAAGCTCAAGACAAGGCACTTATGGATATCTTCAAGAAGATTGAAATCAACATCCCATTCATTGAGGCTATCAAGACAATTCCAAGGTATGCCAAGTTCATGAAGGAATTATGCATCAAGAAGGATAGGTTGCTTGATAATGAAATTACTAAAGTTGGCGAGAGTGCGTCGGCTATGCTATTGAAGAAGATGCCTACAAAGTGCACGGATCCCGGTGGTTTCACGGTGCCAATTACTATTGGTAAACAAAGGTTTGAACATGCTTTACTTGATTTGGGAGCTTCCATTAGTGTGATGTCTTCCGAAATATATTACTCCTTGAATCTTGGACCTTTTGAAAGAGACAAGAGTTATTATCCAATTGGCAAACAAGTCTAACATATATCCTAAGGGGCTTGTAGAAGACGTGCTAGTGCAAGTAAATGAGCTTATTTTTCCGGTGGACTTCTTCGTGGTGGATATGGACAACAATGAGAACCGTTCATCTACTTCTTTACTTCTTGGGAGGCCATTCATGAAGACCGCAAAGACGAAGATTGATGTTGATAAGGGTACACTCACTATGGAATTCGACAAGGAGATAATACACTTTAATATATTTGAAGCCATGCGCTACCCAAGTGATGTGCATTCCGTTTACTCCATTGATGTGGTTGATTCATTAGCGCAACAAATGGTGGAATTGAACCAATAGGATGAACTTGATGTGGTGTTGCAAAGAGCATTGAATTGGACGTCCATGGCTTGTCTAACTTGGATGTTGAAATCTCCAAGGAATTGGTGGAGATGTGTGGTGCTTTGGCGACATTGCAAGAAGCTAAAAAGGGTGATGTTTCATATATTTCTTTACCCGTGAATGATGAAATACTTGTACCATCTATTGTGAAGGCGCCCAAGCTAGAATTGAAGCCGCTTCCGGATCATTTGAAGTATGCTTTCTTGGGAGATGGAGATGAGCTTCCGGTGATTATTTCTAAGAACCTCACACCGGTACAAGAAGACCGTTTGCTTAGAGTCTTGAAAGAGCACAAACGGCTATTGGGTGGACAATTGCGGACATCAAAGGCATTAGTCCATCCATGTGCATGCATAGGATTCTAATGGAAGAAAACGTGAAGCGGTCGTGATGCTCAACGTCGGCTTAATCCTCCCATGATGGAGGTTGTGAAAAAGAGATACTCAAATTGCTAAGTGTGGGGGTAATCTACCCAATTTCCGATAGCAAGTGGGTTAGTCCGGTTCAAGTGGTACCAAAGAAATCCTCGTCACGGTTGTTCGAAATCAAGACGATGAACTTGTTCCTACAAGAGTTCAAACCGGTTGGAGAGTGTGTATTGACTATAGAAAGCTTAATTCCGCAACCCGCAAGGATCACTTTCCTTTACCTTTCATTGATCAAATGTTGGAGTGGTTAGCATGGGCATTCTTATTGTTGCTTCTTGGATGGTTATTCGGGATACAATCAAATTGTTATTGCACCGGAGGACCAAGAGAAGACCACTTTCACTTGTCCGTTTGGAACGTTTGCATATAGACGGATGCCGTTCGGCCTTTGCAATGCGCCGGCTACTTTTCAAAGATGCATGGTGAGTATATTCTCGGATTATGTGGAGCGCATCATCGAGGTATTTATGGATGACTTTAGTGTTTATGGCAATTCTTTTGATGGTTGTTTAAATAACCTTGCACTAATTCTTAAACGATGCATAGACACAAACCTTGTCCTTAATTGGGAGAAATGTCACTTTATGGTAAACCACGGCATAGTACTTGGTCACATTGTGTCCTCTCGAGGGCTCAAGTGGACAAGTCAAAGATAGATTTAATAAGGAACTTACAATATCCCACTTCGGTGAGGGAGATCCGTTCTTTTCTTGGTCATGCAGGTTTCTATAGGCGGTTTATCAAGGATTTCTCCAAAATCTCCATGCCGATGTGCAAGTTATTACAAAAGGAGGTACCTTTCAACTTCAACAAGGAATGCGAGGATGCTTTTGACAAATTAAAGGAGATGTTGACAAGTGCGCCGATTATCAAATCACCGGATTGGAATCTTCCATTTGAATTGATGTGTGATGCTAGTAATTATGCGGTTGGAGCCGTTTTGGGTCAAAGGGTGGACAATTTGTCCCATGTTATCTATTATGCATCTAGGACCCTTAATGATGCACAAATCAATTATTCTACCACGGAAAAGGAGTTATTGGCTATAGTTTTTGCTTTGGAGAAATTTCGATCATACTTGGTGGGTACAAAGGTTATTGTGTATTCCGATCATGCCGCACTAAGACACTTAATAAAGAAGAAAGAAGCTAAGCCAAGATTAATTCGGTGGATCCTATTGTTACAAGAGTTCGACATAGAAATTCGTGATAAGAGGGGTGTGGAGAATACCGTTATGGATCATCTTAGTAGACTTGTTATGTCTCAAGAGGAACTTCCATTACATGACCGCTTTCAGGACAGAACAACTTTTCTCCATGGACGAATCAACACCTTGGTATGCGGATATAGTGAATTACTTGGTGACAAAGAAAGTACCTAGTACAATGTCTAATTTCCAAAAGATGAAACTTAAGAAGGTCGCTAAGCAATATGTGTGGGATGAACCATACTTATGGAAATATGGCGTTGATCAAATAATGCGAAGGTGCGTGCCTAATTCCGAATTTCAATCCATTCTCTCCTTTTGCCACACTTTTGCATGTGGTGGCCACTTTGGTTCGAAACGCACCGCTCTCAAAGTTCTCGAGAGTGGATTTTATTGGCCCACCTTGTTTGAAGATTCATATGTTTTTTTGTAAATCGTGTGATAGATGTCAACGAACGGGCAATCTAGGTGCTCGAAATCAAATGCCACTCACACCAATTCTCACCGTTGAGATTTTTGATGTGTGGGGTATTGATTTTATGGGCCCTTTTGTCAATTCGAATGGGAATTTTTATATACTTCTTGCCGTTGATTATGTTTTGAAATGGGTGGAATCTAGAGCCACCAAGACTAATGACTCTCAAGTTGTTTGTGATTTTGTAAGGGAAAATATTTTCAATAGGCATGGAACACCAAGAGTGGTGATAAGCGATGGAGGCTCACATTTCAAGAAGGCTTTCCACGCTCTCCTCAAGAAGTACAACATAACACACAAAATTGGTACGCCTTATCATCCACAAACTAGTGGACAAGCGGAAATTTCGAATCGTGAGATAAAGTCCATTCTTGAGAAAACGGTGAATACCACAAGGAAAGATTGGAGCTTTAAGCTCAATGATGCACTTTAGGCGTATAGAACGGCGTATAAGACACCGATTGGTATGTCTCCATATAGGATGGTTTATGGCAAGGCTTGTCATCTGCCCGGTTGAACTTGAACATAAGGCTTATTGGGTGATAAAGAAATACAACATGGAGTATGATGAAGCGGGAAACAAAGGAAGTTACAACTACATGAGTTAGAGGAGATACGCAATGATGCTTACGAGAGTGCCCGTATTTACAAGGAAAAGACCAAGCTTTTTCATGACAAGATGATTTTCGTAAAAGTTTCATCGTGGGACAAAAAGTCCTTTTATATCATTCTCGTCTTAAACTATTTCTGGAAAGTTAAGGTCCCGTTGGATTGGACCATATGTTGTTACTAATGTTTTTCCTCATGGTGCGATTGAAATTACTAGTCTTCGAGACAATTCGGTTTCCAAAGTCAACGGCCATAGGTTGAAGCCATACTATGAGAACATCGCTTATGTGAATTTGGATGAACTTTCATTTGGAGATGCACTCCCTCCGGGAGGAGTAATGTGCCGCGAGAGCTAAGTCGGGCCGTCGACTTTAAAACAAGCGCTTAATGGGAGGCAACCCATCGGTTTTGTATTTCTTATCTTTTTGCTTTTTGTTATTTCTTTTTCTTGTTTCTTATCATGTTAAAATTTCCCACCTTGACTTTACCAGAGGATTCAATTACATTGAGGACAATGTAAGGTTTAAGTGTGGGGAGTGGTTAAGCATGTTTTAAAACAAAAATTACAAAAAATGAAAAAAATTTGAAAAAAAAAGAGTTTTACATAAAAATTCCAACTTTTAAAGATTTTAGAGTCACTAGCATACTTCTAGGTATGTTTACATAGAGATTTTGACCGACATAATTGAACTTGGAAATGTTAGAGAACTACATTCGGATTTCTTGTTTGTTTGAGTGTTAAATAATGGATTTAATCATGCGGTGATGCGAATTTGGTGCAGGAGAAATGCGTTATTAGAGTTCTATGATCAATCATTAGTGGAGACTACCCGTATTCATATCATGAGAGGCACCGACCAGAAATCTTCCACCTACTAAAGAGCTTCTTTTGAGTGTGTGTCACCGTAAGTCAATTCCGGGTAGAATGGTGAGCTACCCAACCTCCCACCACTAAAAGCACTACTCTTTGATCTCTTGAGTGCTAATTTTGTCAATCATGAGGGTGACGTCCATGGATGAAAGCTTCCTTCTTGTAGTTCGATTTGCAGTTAGCACCATTCTCTCGCGACAACAACGGATCCATAGAAACACATTCATCATCAACAAGGAGCGACATCAAAATCTAAAGGAAAGTTGGAAAAGTTTAAGGTTTACAAGCAACAAAACGAGAAAAAGAGCAAATTTCAAATTCAAGTAAAGCAACATACAAATGAGCGGATTTTACATATATGTTGAAGACTTACAATATAATGAGGTAATTTTATATCCAAGTATGAAGACTTATTCATGAAAGCGAAGAAAATTAAAAGGTGAGAATTTTTGAAGTTTATGATTTCAAGACGATACAAGTTGTGAAGAATCAAGCGGTAAAATACTTCTCCCACGGCCATGGTTTATTTTGTATTTAATTTCTCTTGTTTTAAAAAAAAAAAAAAATAAATAAATAAATAAATAAATAAATATTGAAAAAGAAAAACAAGAGAAATATTTGTTTTGTTAATGAGCCGTGGGGAAGGAAAATATATAAGGAAGTTTCAAGCGACAAGGATTTTAAGGGAAAAAGAGTTACAAATTGTTAAGGATTTATGAAATTCAAGGGTTTATCATCAATAGTTGAAACCGAAGACGAAGACCATGAAGATCAAGATAAGGAGCGGAAGACGTTTCTATTGGATGCCGTGAGAGTGGTGTTATCATAATTGGCGATCGGATGTGAAGGTAAGTAAGTAATCTCATCCTCGATAAAAATGGTTGATTTCCTTTCTTAGAGATCGTCAGAAAAATGGTTTTTCAAAATATTAAAAGATGTGGGTTTTTCAAAATATTTCGGAAGTTATCCTTCCCACCATTCAACGTGTCGCAGAATTCTCTCTTCATTCCTACCCGCACACATGTGAGAACCATAAAAAGCCGTCTTTTTGAGTGCAATTATCATAAAATCCTATTTGGTGAGGCGAAGTTGAGGCGAAATGCTTATTGATCGTTTCTCAAACACGCATTCTCTCATTATGGTGTGGTTATTTCTCACTCAACATTTAAGAATGAGAATATGTTCTTTAGAATTTCTAACTTCTTATTACTAGCATGCGTAAACTCTATGTCCTCATAGCTCTTTGGATGCTTTGTGACGCTTGAACGCTTTGAAGTTGTGAGTTTTTAGTTTGATTTGCTCGAGGACTAGCAAAGTCTAAGTGTGGGGGAATTTGATAGGTGTAGAATACACCGTATTTACTATATAGTAGTTTATGCTTTCTTTGCTATTTTTCTTGTAAATTATGTATTTTACGCTTGTTTTGAGTTTTGTAGCTACTTTGGAGTCACACGGAGGAAAGAAGAAGAAATTACCCAATTTGAGCCAAAAGGGCAAAAGGCCAATTTACAGGCGATTGATATATGGAGCCCAGTTGAGGTTAAGGGGCAACCTAATTGGGAGTACTAAAACCAGGCCCGGTCAAGGTTAAGGGGTGTTGATATCGGGGTACCCCTTATAATCTATCGATGGGTGCATTTATACGTGGGGTGTACCTATCCATTTCGTTCCAGCCCTAAAAAGAACTCACCTTTCATTCATTCATCTCATTATTTTTGTTCACCTGAGAAAACAGAAAAGCTGCTTTGCCGTTGTTGTGAAGCTCGGACGAGAATCGAGAAATTGTGTGGAGAATGGGTTTTGATGAATTGTTTGAATCTGAGGTTGAAGAGTGAAGCAGTGAATGGAAGATGGGTTTTGGTTGAATTCGGTTTTGAAAAGGCTGCTGAGAGTTAGGTTTATTCAATCGGCGAGAGGTGGTGCTCAAGAAGAGATGGTGGCGCCTGTCGATATGTAAACCGAGCCGAGCAAGAGAGATCGATCTTTGTTGATGGGTTTTACCTCGGATTTGAGTTTGGGTTAAGGTCGATGACCAAAGTGGTGCTGCTTGAGGAAGAATGGGGTTTGATGGAGTCCCGCCGGTTTACGAGGAATGGTGCTAGTGAAGTTGGGTGTTCACTTTGGAAATGCTGTCGGTGGTCTCGTAGGATGGAATGTGGTTTGAATTGCCGGTGATTCTTGATTCAATTGAAGCCGAGTCGATTGAGCTAAGAAATAACAAAGAAGTGAAGCTATTGAACACGGTAGATGTATGTTAGGTTTCTTTACACGTGGAATGAAGCTAAAGATCGGCGGAATATGGCCTGGGAAGTCCAGTGGTGAACGGAACTCGGCCGGTTTTCTCAGATCGGCCAGTCAACTTTGAGGCCGGCGATGACCGATCAGCGATTCCGATGAGCCGATCCAGTTGAGCTGACTCAGACGATTAAGACGACTCGGCCGAGTCGAAGCCAACCTCGAGTCCGACTCTCCTTCCCCTTGACCTTGACTAGCTGTTGACCGACGGGGTGACCACTTTTGACCGTTAGTCCTAACTGAGGATCGACGGAATATTCTCGAATATTCTCTTGACGGAGAAATTTTCAGGTGGCGGCATGACGTATTCCGGCGATTTCCGGCCATAATCCCAGTTTTCCGGGGCGAGCCAAAAATTCCAATTTTCTATGGACTTTTCTCATGGGTGTGAAGACTTGGGCTAGGAATTGGATGGAGAATTGGACTCAAATTTGGAAAGAGAAGGTGGAAGAGTTGAGAAAAGCTTGGAATTGGAAATTGAATTGCAAAAGGAAAAGGATTCTACTCCTTAGAAGATTTGGAGAATATTGAAGCTTATAAATAGAGAAGTTTTCTACCTCTCTACACACCTCTCTACACACACATCACTTGTGTTTTTGCTTGCTTTTCTAAGATTTTTCTTTTTAATTACTTGTGTGAATTTGAAACTTCTTCTTTTAATTATTATTATTTGTGTGAATTTCAAAAACATGAGTAGCTAAATTTCTTTTTGATTGAGGATGAATCCTAGTTCTTAACATGATTTGAGTTTTTGTTTTCAAATTCTATCTTGAAGTTTTTCACATAATTATCGCTTGTTTTTACTAATAGGAGTGATCTTAAAGACATTCATGATTGATTGATAGATTGTTTGGGTGGCCAACTAAATTGATTTGTTAATTCGATCTAAAGCTAGTGAAAGTTAGGGGATAAGTAATCGTTCTTTGACTCTTTACATAAGTAGCAAACACAAGACCTTGCGGAGGGATTCCGTGGAGCAATTGTGTGTAGAAACAACGTTAGCAAGTGGACCTTGAGCTAAGAGTCTAACTACTAATATCAACCTAAGAAATTCACAAAACCTAATGCATGAGCCAAGTTACATCTAGGTTGAGCTAATTCTAGGTGGCTTGGTGATTAGAATCCAGTAGTCGAGAACTTCCGTGTCCCGGTGATACAAGGGATTTAGGGGTTTAGCACTGAGCTAGCTGCTTTACCTACGGTTGGTGATAATTTGTGACTAATAACAAGTAGAAAAGAACATAACTTGATTCATTGTTTCGTAACGAAGAAGGATTCCTTGATCTTCTCTCTCTTATTGTTTTCATCTTTTAACTTTCGATTTTAATTGCTTTGTTTATTTTTCTTTTGCTTTTTACACCCCCCTTTCGTGACAACTTTTACAACTAGAATCTCGTGCTCCTCGTGGGATCGACCTTGACTACCCTATATTACTAGTTAATTAGGTAGTAAAGTATTAATTAATTTGTTGTGGTTACGACACGCATCAAATAGCATCCATGGCAGCACATTCAGCGCCACTTATGCTCTCATGATCAATATCAAACAGTCTTGGGTCAATATTAACATCACCACCATTGAATTTTGCTTGATAATGATTCACAATGTAGTCATTTATCTAATCCTGCAAAAACAAAGTAGCGTTAGTAGTTTTAATCTCTGAAATCGTATTTTGACTCCTCCTCATACGAATGTTATTATGAAAAATCGGGTATTTTGGTCACCATCCTCCAACCAGTTACACGCGACTTCATCTTTAACATAGCGCCAACTCCGTTCTCACATCATCATGACTTTCTTAGCATCCGCCACCTTCACAAATTGCAACTCACTACCATGATCAAAGTCCAAGATATCATTCTCGGCTTTAAGTTTTAGTTCAGCTTGCTTCAACCGAAATTAAACTTCACCGAAAACAGTTCTATTCCAAATCTTCAACACCTCTTTCAACCTTTTTAATTTGGGTGTTTTACAGAATGATCACACTCCCTTAATTAGTTTTACAAAATGATCATAGCTTTAATTAGTGTTTGCAAAGTGGTATGTTTCCATCCGACTTAACTGTTTTGAGAAAAACAGTCTGACTTTTGTCTTAAATACCCCTCTGGAGTTGTTGATAGGTGTAGAATACACCGTATTTACTATCTAGAGTTTATGCTTTCTTTGCTATTTTTCTTGTAAATTATGTATTTTACGCTTGTTTTGAGTTTTGTAGCTACTCTGGAGTCACACGGAGGAAAAGAAGAAGAAATCACCCAATTTGAGCCAAAAGGGCAAAAAGGTCATTTTACAGGCGAACACTATTTGGAGCCCAGTCAGTTAAGGGGCAACTCTTTTGAAGAGCACTTTAGACAGGCGGCTATGGTTAAGGGGTTACCATTTAGGATATCCCTTATCATTTATCAGTGGGTGTACTTATCCATTGGGGTGTCGTTAGCCATCTCTTACTAGACCCTAAATCGAGAGATATCTTTACTCTCAATCATTCCTATGCTTGAAACCGAGAGAAGCAGCCATGGCTGCCGTTAATGCTCAAGAAATTGAGAGAACAATTCTCTCATTTATTTCCACACCTGAAGCAGAAGCGGCATTCTTGCTATTGATTTGTTCGAGATTGAGACAAGATGAGAGATCGAGCGGGATGGAGAAATCGAATCAAGAACAGAGAGAGAGCTGAGGGTTTTGATGCCATCAAGAAATTGAAGAGGTTAAAGGTTAGGGTTAGCTGTCTCTGTAAGCAAGATGAAGATGGAGATATTGCTATGTTGAGATCGATGATGTTGGTGATGAATTAGAGAAGAATCGAGTATGGATGGGTTCTGGTGCTGTTGGTGGCAGGCACTGAACTTGATGAGAAGATGGGTCTCGCTGTTGAAAAAATTAGGGGTTCGACTTGATTTAGAAATTAGCAGTGGCGATGAGGAAGCTCAGATGGGTTTGCTGGTTGAATTTGTGAGGAATCGAAGATGGGTTCAACAACAGGTGGAATCGATGGATTCAAGAAGCTGAGAGCTGATTAGTGATGATGATGTTATGAAATGGGTTCCTGCGGCTGCTGCTGTGGCGATTTGAAGATGAAAAAGAGATTCAGAGAATCGGGATGGGTTCACTAATTTGGATCTGCTGGTAAAAATGTTGAGTCCAGAGAAGTAGATGGCTGTTGCTGCAATAGGTTCAGGGAAGAAGGAGATAGAGCTGTTCTGTGAAACCCATCTAAGGCAAATCAGTGAAAATGGATTGAAAACACAGCCGAATATGATCTTTGTTGAATGAAGAGAAGCGAGAATGGGTGTTGTCAGAGAGAAGAACAGAGATGCGTTTTGGCAGCTGGGTTGAATCTGTGAAGGTGGTGGTGATGAGCTGAAGTGAAGCTCAGTTGAATGTGAATGAATTCAATTAGATGTATGCTAGGAATTCTTAACAGGGAATGAAGACATGGCAATAGACCTGGAGGTGGAAACATGGCACAGGAAGAATCAATTCGCTTAGATGAATAAGAAGGCAACATTGGAATGGTGTTACAGTCCGAGAAAAAGGAGCAGAGTGGAGGTGGTGATGATTGTGTAAGGGCTTGGCGGTGGTGGCCAATATGAGAATGAGATGCAACTACGAAGAGTATCGCAGTTGGCTTAAGGAAGTGGTGAAGCTAGTGATTGCAGGTAGTTTGAGGAGCAGTTCAGGAGTTGGAAGATATTCCAGGGAGAGATTGGAGTTGAAGCTGCAGCTATTGGCATTAGAGAATTGTTGGTGCTAAGTGTCGCAGTTAAGAGCTGAGCCATGTTGAGGATATGAAAGGGTTATTGCTTGACTATGTGCAGCTGGCTCTGTGGGAATTTTTATGTGGCAGATGGCTTGTATTGAAAGAGCTGGAGAATTACCTGCAATGGAGCTGAGAGGACTGGCTAGGCTTGGAGCATCAGTGCCATGGCCACAGTTTTAGAGAAGATTGCGAGTGTCAAGGCTGTGAAGGTTGGGCTTGTGATGCTGATAATGAAACTGAATTGCAGAACTGGCTCAAGGCTTGATCTTTGAGTTGCGAGTTATGATCCGATGGCAAGACAATGAAGTTGAATTACGGGGAAGGAAGATTGAATGAGTTGTACACAGGCCATCATGAGGAGAGATGCAGTGGAAGGCATGGCCATCTTGGCCGTGACTACTTTGGCTTTGTGCAAAGTGGTCAGCTAGGACCAGTCGGCCGAGTTAGCTAGCTGACTCGGTTCGACTCGATGACTCACCCTTGACCCGCCGACTCTTTTGATTGACTGACGGTTGACCACTTGACCGTTAGTCCTAACGGAGGACCGGACGGAATATTCCGTCGAATATTCTCTTGACGGAGAAATTCTCAGGTGGCCGGCGGCGATGTTTTCCGGCCGGATTCCGGCCACAATCCCAGTTTTCCGGCGAGCAAAATTTCCAGAATTTTCTATGGACTTCTCTCATGGGTGTGAAGACTTGGGCTAGGAATTGGATGGAGAATTGGACTCAAATTTGGAAAGAGAAGGTGGAAGAGAAGAGAAAGACTTGAATTTGGAAATTGAATTGCAAAAGGAAAAGGATTCTAATCCTTGGAAGAATTGGAGAATATTGAAGCCTATAAATAGAGAAGTTTTATACATCTTTCTCTACACATCTTTACACACAACACTTTTCTTTTCTTATTCTTTGTGTGAACTCTTTAGCATGAGTAGCTAAATTTCTTATTGATTGAGGATGAATTCCTAGTTTTTAAACATATGATTTGAGTTTTTGTTTCAATTCTATCTTGAAGTTTTTCACATGATTATCGTTTGTTTTTACTAATAGGAATGATCTTAAAGACATTCATGATCGATTGATAGATTGTTTAGGTGGCCAACTAAATTGATTTGTTAATTTGATCTAAAGCTAGTGAAAGTTAGGAGATAAGTAATCGTTTCTTGACTCTTTACATAAGTAGCAAACACGAGACCTTGCGGAGGGATTCCGTGGAGCAATTGTGTGTAGAAACAACGCTAGAAAGTGAAACAAGCGAACCAGAGTTTAACTACTAGTACTAAACCTAAATTCATAAATCTTAATGCATTCAGGAATTACATCTTGTAAGCGAACCTCAAGGTGGTTCTTTTGAATAGAATCGATAACTAAGCGGACTGTTACTCGGTGAAATTAGGGATTTTGGGGCTAGCTAAGCGGACCGCTATCCTACGGTTGGTGATAATTTGTGACTAATAACAAGTAGAAAAGAACATAACTTTAATCATTGTTTCGTAACGAAGAAGGATTCCTTGGTCTTGTCTCTCTTATTGCTTTCAACTTTCGATTTTAATTGCTTTGTTTATTTTCTTTTGCTTTTTACACCCCCTTTCGTGACAATTTTTACAACTAGAATCTCGTGCTCCTCGTGGGATCGACCTTGACTACCCTATATTACTTGTTAATTAGGTAGTAAAGTATTAATTAATTTGATTGCACCTACGACACGCATCAAATTTTGGCGCCGTTGTCGGGGAGCAGCGGATGATTTTAGTTGTTTTTATTTTTCTTTTTGCTTTATTCTTGCTTTGTTGGATTCTATTCCGTATCTAACTTGGTTTTGAATCTTATTTTAGGTGCCGGTTTTCCATGTACGGTGGACAAGAGCAAGCATATTACAACAATCAATACGGTTTTCAACCTCAACATTATGACAACTTCCAACCATCCTTAGGATACAATCAAAACCAATATTTTGGCTACGATAAATTTCCTCTGAGAACCTTATGGATATTCTCATACATATCAACAACCTTATGACGGGTATGTAAGTGGACAAACACACGGATGGAAGGATAGTTATGCATCTAACAATTTGTTTTCTAGTAATGTGCAGACAGAGAATTTGGAATATACTCCTCTTCATCGTGTTTTTCCTTCACTTTTTCCAAAAGAGGAGATCTGATCTAGAAACTCTATCAACGGTGGTAAGCGTGTGAACGTCAGAAACTTGCACGAAATTATACAAATTGGAAGATGATGGAGACTCGGAAGAGCTTGTCGCAGAAATTAGTAGGACTATTCATATGGAACTTAAACGACGTCGGGATAAAGGTTATGAAACCGATGAAGATTCTTATTATGGTGAGTCCGAAAATGAAGATGATTGTGTTGAAAAGGACCAACCTTTGGAGACTTTTGATGACACTAGTGTAGATTACTCGAGCCTTGATCTTAATAATGATCAATCACCTATTCAAAAGGACGAGCTTGAGGAAGATGCATTTATTGCTTGGGAAAAATTTCTTAGGGAAAGATGGGAGTCCGCGGAAGTGTATGAATGTTCCGACAATGAGGAAGTTTTTCCAACTCCGGATCATAATAAAGATCCTTCACCTATTCAAAAGGAGGAGATTGGGTGTGACTTACCTATTGTTATAAACAGTGTAACACCCGCACATGAAGATCTTACAATCTTTACCGATGAAATTCATTTTTGTGAATGGCCCGATTCCGATGATGAGAATGTTGAAGAGATGATGCTAGAGGATGAAACCACATTCATTGATTTTGTGGAAGACCCAATTGAACTTGCGAATGATTTTAATGATGCCGAGACTTTGGTTAAGGTAGAAAACGACGAAGAATGGTTGCAAGGTTTAATAGAGGACCACGATATACAAGAGGTAAGTAATTCACTTGAATTTTTAAGGATGACGAGGATTCTATAATACAAGAGATTGTGCAAGGTTTGTCTAACCCTTTGCATATTGATTCTTCTCCTTTACCTCTTATTGGTTTGAATGTATGTGCTTCGAAAGTATTTTTGGATGATTTTGTTTCTAGATATCCACCATTGGAAACACTTGATTCTAACACTATGCAGGTTTGCCAAGAGGAATACATGGAAGTTCCCAAATTCTATGTTCTTTATACACTTCCGAGTGTGGACGAGAATAAGTGTGGGTAAATTTCTATCGAGCGATAACATCACTATTGTTTTCTTGTGCTAATATTTGTATGGAGTTATTGTTTTCAAAACAGGTATTATGGGTGGATCCTCAAATTTTTAGATTGTTAGTATATGGGGAATGAATCTTGCAAGAGCTAAGTCGGGCCGTCGACTTTAAAACAAGCGCTTAATGGGAGGCAACCCATAGGTTTTGTATTTCTTATCTTTTTGCTTTTTGTTATTTCTTTTTCTTGTTTCTTATCATGTTAAAATTTCCCACCTTGACTTTACTAGGAGGATTCAATTACATTGAGGACAATGTAAGGTTTAAGTGTGGGGGAGTGGTTAAGCATGTTTTTAAAACAAAAATCACAAAAAAAAAAAATTAAAAAATTTTGAAAAAAAAAAGTTTTACATAAAAATTCCAACTTTTAAAGATTTTAGAGTCACTAGCATACTTCTAGGTATGTTTACATAGAGATTTTGACCGACATAATTGAACTTGGAAATGTTAGAGAATTACATTCGGATTTCTTGCTTGTTTGAGTGTTAAATAATGGATTTAATCATGCCGGTGATGCGAATTTGGTGCAGGAGAAGTGCGTTATTAGAGTTGCTGATCAATCATTAGTGGAGACTACCCGTATTCATATCATGTGAGGCACCGACCAGAATTTTTCCATCTACTAAAGAGCTTCTTTGAGTGTGTGTCACCATACGTTAATTAGGGTAGAATGGTGAGCTACCCAACCTCCCACCAATAAAAGCACTACTCTTTGATCTCTTGAGTGCTAATTTTGTCAATCATGAGGGTGACATCCATGGATGAAAGCTTCCTTCTTGTAGTTCGATTTGCAGTTAGCACCATTTTCTCTCACAACAACAATGGATCCATAGAAACACTCTCATCGTCAACAAGGAGCGACATAAAAATCTACAAGGAAAGTTGGAAAAGTTTAAGGTTTACAAGCAACGGAACGGGAAAAAGAGCAAATTTCAAATACAAGTAAAGCAACATACAAAGAGCGGATTTTTACATATATGTTGAAGACTTACACTACAATGAGGTAATTTTACATACAAGTATGAAGACTTATTCATGAAAGCGAAGAAAATTAAAAGGTGAGAATTTTTGAAGTTTATGATTTCAAGTTGTGAAGAATCAAGCGGTAAAATACTTCTCCCACGGCTATGGTTTATTTTTGTATTTAATTTCTCTTGTTTAAAAAAAAAAAAAAAAAAAGAGAAATATTTGTTCTTATTTTTATTTAATAAGCCGTGGGGAAGGAAAATCTATAAGGAAGTTTCAAGCGACAAGGATTTTTAAGGAAAAGAGTTACAAATTGTCAAGGATTTGTGAAATTCAAGGGTTTATCATCAATAGTTGAAACCGAAGACGAAGACCAAGAAGTTAAAGACGAGGAGCGGAAGACGTTTCTATTGGATGCCGTGAGAGTGGTGTTATCATAATTGGCGATCGGATGTGAAGGTGAGTAAGTAATCTCATCCTCGATAATAATGGTTGATTTCCTTTCTTAGAGATCGCCAGAAAAATGGTTTTTCAAAATATAAAAGATGTGGGTTTTTAAAAATATTTCGGAAGTTGTCCTTCCCACCATTCAACGTGTTGCAGGATTCTCTCTTCATTCCTACCTGCACATATGTGAGAACCATAAAAAAGCCGTCTTTTTGAGTGCAATTATCATAAAATCTTTTTTGGTGAGGCAGAAGTCGAGGCGAAATGCTTATTGATCGTTTCTCAAACACGTGTTCTCTCATTATGGTGTGGTTATTTCTCACTCAACAATTAAGAACGAGAATATGTTCTTTAGTATTTCTAACTTCTTATTACTAGCATGCAGAAACTCTATGTCCTCATAGCTCTTTGGATGCTTGGGACGCTTGAACGCTTTGAAGTTGTGAGTTTTTAGTTTGATTTTCTCGAGGACTAGCAAAGTCTAAGTGTGGGGGAATTTGATAGGTGTAGAATACACCGTATTTACTATCTAGAGTTTATGCTTTCTTTGCTATTTTTCTTGTAAATTATGTATTTTACGCTTGTTTTGAGTTTTGTAGCTACTCTGGAGTCACACGGAGGAAAAGAAGAAGAAATCACCCAATTTGAGCCAAAAGGGCAAAAAGGTCATTTTACAGGCGAACACTATTTGGAGCCCAGTCCAGGTTAAGGGGCAACTCTTTTGAAGAGCACTTTAGACAGGCCAGCTATGGTTAAGGGGTTACCATTTAGGATATCCCTTATCATTTATCAGTGGGTGTACTTATCCATTGGGGTGTCGTTAGCCATCTCTTACTAGACCCTAAATCGAGAGATATCTTTACTCTCAATCATTCCTATGCTTGAAACCGAGAGAAGCAGCCATGGCTGCCGTTAATGCTCAAGAAATTGAGAGAACAATTCTCTCATTTATTTCCACACCTGAAACCGAGAAGCGACCTAGTTCTTGCTTTATTGATTTGTTCGAGATTGAGACAAGATGAGAGATCGGCGGGATGGAGAAATCGAATCAAGAACGAGAGAGAGAGCTGAGGGTTTTGATGCCATCAAGAAATTGAAGAGGTTAAAGGTTAGGGTTAGCTGTCTCTGTAAGCAAGATGAAGATGGAGATATTGCTATGTTGAGATCGATGATGTTGGTGATGAATTAGAGACGAATCGAGTATGGATGGGTTCAGTGTCTGTTGGTGGCGTGCAGCGAACTTGATGAGAAGATGGGTCTCGCTGTTGAAGAAATTAGGGGTTCGACTTGATTTAGAAATTAGCAGTGGCGATGAGGAAGCTCAGATGGGTTTGCTGGTTGAATTTGTGAGGAATCGAAGATGGGTTCAACAACAGGTGGAATCGATGGATTCAAGAAGCTGAGAGCTGATTAGTGATGATGATGTTATGAAATGGGTTCCTGCGGCTGCTGCTATGGCGATTTGAAGATGAAAAAGAGATTCAGAGAATCGGGATGGGTTCACTAATTTGGATCTGCTGGTAAAAATGTTGAGTCCAGAGAAGTAGATGGCTGTTGCTGCAATAGGTTCAGGGAAGAAGGAGATAGAGCTGTTCTGTGAAACCCATCTAAGGCAAATCAGTGAAAATGGATTGAAAACACAGGCCAGAATATGATGTTGTTGAATGAAGAGAAGCAGAATGGGTGTTGTCAGAGAGAAGAACAGAGATGCGTTTTGGCAGCTGGGTTGAATCTGTGAAGGTGGTGGTGATGAGCTGAAGTGAAGCTCAGTTGAATGTGAATGAATTCAATTAGATGTATGCTAGGAATTCTTAACAGGGAATGAAGACATGGCAATAGACCTGGAGGTGGAAACATGGCCTGGGAAGAACTGAAGCTGCTTAGATGAATAAGAAGGCAACATTGGAATGGTGTTACAGGTCTGAGAAAAAGGAGCAGAGTGGAGCTGGTGATGATTGTGTAAGCTGGCTTGAACTGGTGGTGGCCAATATGAGAATGAGATGCAACTACGAAGAGTATCGCAGTTGGCTTAAGGAAGTGGTGAAGCTAGTGATTGCAGGTAGTTTGAGGAGCAGTTCAGGAGTTGGAAGATATTCCAGGGAGAGATTGGAGTTGAAGCTGCAGCTATTGGCATTAGAGAATTGTTGGTGCTAAGTGTCGCAGTTAAGAGCTGAGCCATGTTGAGGATATGAAAGGGTTATTGCTTGATGTAGGATCATAACATCGCAACGTACAAGGTTCGCGGGATTAATGAACGACGGCGTCGCGAGGGAGTCGCAGGAAGCTAAAATAAACGAGCCGATGAATAACGACAGGCAAAACATAAAGAAGACGTGAGACACGGCGAGGTTAAGAAGTGTCGCGAGAGCGAATGTTTGTGCATCTGCGACACTTGGCGGGACATTCCTAAAATAAAGGGTAGCTTAGCTGTCATCCACTATGTATCACCCTATATAAAGGGTTGGGTGAGTGTGAGGGGAGAGATCTTTTTGGAATGGTTGGGCAAGTCATTAGAGAGAGAAAGTTTAAGCACGCTTTAATTTCTAAGTGTAATTCTATTTTCTGTATAAACATTTCATGAGTTCAATCAATAAATATTCTTGATCTTACATCTTTCAATAGATTAATTAAGCAAAATCGAGTAAGGGGTGTGTGTGGGAAATCCCGCTACTACATATGCGCTAGAAACGAGGGACGAGCAAGTGATTGACGTAGAAATTGGAAGGAATTTGGATTAACGAGAGAAAAGATTTGGAGAAGATACTCAAGAATTCATTGGAAAAGAAAAATGGCTAGAAGAAGAAATGTACAAGGGCAACCAACGATTGTAAGAAGAAGTGGGAGACTTCTTTGGAGAAAGGAGGAATGAAACAGGGAGAATCGTCAAGGATGAATATGAGAAACGAAGGAGAAGATCAAAACCAACCACCAATCTCCCCAGCAGTAGCAAACGCGGCTGTGGATTATGATAGAGTAAGTGTACATACTTGGAGATCGATTCGAAGACGAAAGAGAAGAGGAGCAAAGTGGTGAACAATGGACAAGGAGAGCAAGGAATGAATGGAGAAAACGAAGAAATCACAAAGCATTAGAAAGATTGAGACAAACAATACACGAAGAGAGACGGTTAGAGGCAGAAGAACGAGCAAACTTGACAAGACAGAATCATGAATTGAGGATGGAAAATATGAGGTTGCAAAATAGGAGATCTAGAAGTAGCGTGAGATCAAGTTCAAGATCGAATAGGGAAGAAAGAAGGAGAGTTTTACCAATAGAAAGTACCGAGGAAGAAACACAAAATCCGAGTGTAGAGCATGGCGAGAGAAGAGAGGAAATAGAAGATCGTTATATTCCTCAACCCGAAAATCTTCCAAATGAGCGGAATAGGGAAAATCAAGGAAATGTGCAACTCCAAGAACCGAATGACCCAATTCTGCCGAAGGGAGAATAATCTTGCACGGGAGAGAAGAATTGAGAAGAAACCGAGAAATCGAGGATGACATTGAGAGACACTACATTGAACAAGCGCGGCTAGCTCGCGAGAGAGAAAGGATAAGAGCGAGAAATGGAAAATCAAGAGATGGAAGAAGCAATCCAACGAGAATAACCATGACAACCGCGAAAGAAGAAGGGAACAAAATCGTACCAATAGAAATATTAATGAAGAATATGAGAGGGCGAGATGAGAGCCGAGAGACAGCCAAGAGGAGAGAACAACCGATACAATGGCATACGAATTGTGAAAGAAACGAAGAAGAGCGTCGCGAGAAAGAAGAGGAGAAAATAACGAGCGGGAAGGTCAAGATAGGCACGAGCGAAGAAGGAGAGAAGCGAGTTAAAAAGACCAGTAGAATCAAATCCCGAGGCAAATGAACAAATCTTAAGAGAACCGGGCTTAAATGAGAGGATTCTGAACAATAGAAGGGAAGGAGGAAGGAGACAATTAGACGAAGCCATCGTGAAGGCTGCGAAGAATCCCTTCACGCTAGAAGTACAGATGGGAGGAATACCTCCTAAGTGCAATCTTCCTGCATTAACAAACATCTTCGATGGAACAACCTGCGCGGTACAACATATCAAGGCCTATATGAGGTGTATGCTGCAGTGGGAGAATCATGATGCTATACTATGCAAATATTTCGCATCAAGCCTAATTGGAGAAGCACTAAAATGGTTTGAGGGTCTACCAAGGAACACAATCACGTCATTTAATCATTTACAAGCCACATTCTTGGGAGCATATATAAGTAACAACTCTTCACGACCGAGTATTGAAGATGTATTCGGGTTGAAACAAAGGGTTGGCGAGAGCTTAAGGCGATTGACAATAAGATGGAGAACCATGTGTAGCGAAATGGCAGGACGGGTTGAGGAAAGATATCTCATTCTCTCATTTGTGAATGCTCTCTTCGCGACTAGCTTGTTATACATTCAAATTTTTAGAGTCAAAAATACAATCACGATGGCGGAAGCTGCGAGAGTTACGGGGAAGAATATATCGCCTTAGAAGAAAGACGAGAATGAAATGAATTCTTATCCCGGTCGCGAACACAAACTCGAATGCTGCGAACGCAAGCTTGTTACCTCAATTCATAAATACTGATGGCGAGCACTTCGCAAGGACAAAGCATGCGGGAAGGCCGATGAGGGACGAGCGGAAGATAGTAGCCATGGGAAGCCATGACCAGGAGGAGTTTGAACAAGAAAGGAACTATTACAACCGTAATGTGACAATAATAAGATTCAGAGGCTAGATCATGTGCAAGAAACTTACGGTGGACGAAGGCAATATAACCATGGAGGGCAGAGAAGTCGTAGAATAGTATGGGAACCAATTAAGATGCCTCCACTGAATGCTAGTGTGGAAAAGATCTGGGAGGCTATACTTGTGATGGAAGATGTACCAGCACCTTGGAACGTGGGGATGGAACCACCACCAGGCGACAGAAGTCATGAGTTTTGTTCTTACCACCGCTTCCATGGACATCAAACAAACGATGTAGAAACGTAAAGAGAATCATTCTCAGGATGATTGATCAAGGGAAGCTGAATCACTTTCTAAAGAGAGAAGAAAAAGGCCAGACATTACCACCACCACCAGAAATGCACAGAACAGTGTCAGCGAAAGGAAAGGAAACATTTGTGATAGAGGTCGGAACAAAAGCTAAAAATTTGAATTGCAACTCTATCGTCCACTCTTATCGCACAATCGAAGATTTTCATGACAATGTGCTCAGTAGAGTCTTTGCGAGAGATGCTAATGATAAAGAAATAATGAGTGCGGGCGAGAACGACGCTGTGATTAGAAAAGTGGCGGTGAAGACTATTTCTTTCTCTGCAGATGAAGTGCCAAAAGGAAGAGAAACACATGATAGCCCGTTGGTTGTGAAGTTAGAGATTAACCCGAAACCAGTTGATGGAGAAGATGATGAGGCAGAAACTTCTTTGGGCGATCAACCGAATTCTAATCGACACCGGAAGTTCGGTGAATATTCTTTTATATCATACTTACAAGACGATGGGAGGAAAAGATGAGGATTTGATCCCCTCGACATACAAGATATATGGCTTTAATGGCACTGCAAACAAACCAAAGGGAGAGGTTCACATGAGAATACCTCTACAAGGATTATCAACTGATATTTTGTTTTGTGTGGTTGACGTGGAATCTCCATATAATGCGCTGATTGGGAGGCCATGGCTTCATGAAATCTTGGGAGTCGCATCAACATATCATCAATGTATCAAATTTCCACATCCAAATGGCATTGGTATTATACAGGGAGATTGGAAGGAGTCACAACAATGTCATGAGGTCGATGTAGAAAGCTGCGAAGAAAGAAATGCCAAAAGAAAGGGTTGGAAGCAACATGTGAGAGATGAGCAGAGAAAGGAAAAACTGATGGTAGATGTTATAGAAGTAAGGACTGAACATACCTCGCGAGGTGAGTGCCTAGAGACAGGCGAATATTATGGTAAAAAAAGAAGCAAAGGATATGAGGAACAAAAGGCATAAGAAGTGAATAATCAACAAAAACAGGAGAACAAGTAGCAATTGAAGTAATGATGTGCGAGACTCTCATGAGACAAGAGTATATGGGAATTCAATTAAGAAAGAAAAATGAAAATACGAAATTGTGCGAGTACTTCGCAAACAAGTATCGACAAATAATGAAACATGAATGATTAAATGATTTAACAAATATGAATGAGTAAAAGAATGGGACGAACCTTTATGGCGTACACCTAGTTCGCGAATAACATTTCGTAAGAGGCAAATGTAAGACCTAAAGTGCGTCATATAAGGGGTATCTCTCGACATGGCTCGGGGGAAGGTTACACCGCTCCCGAAGCCCGAGTCATGAAAATTTGGGGCCCATGAAAGCCTATCCGGAAGAGGTACCTTGGATTCCCAACTATATATGTAGGTTATACCCTGGTTGGGCGACCGAGGGTCTCTTCTTAGGAGTCGGTGTATGCTCAAGGCGCCGAGGTACACGGTTGAGCGAGTGCCGGGATGGATGAACCTACCCCTGGCCATTCTTGGTAAGTCTTGGCATATGTTGCACTCGCTTGAAGAAAACTCCACTTAGGGTGCAGCCTTGTAACCATAAACCCTATAGGTATAAGGGATAAGAGGCTGCGAAAACAAGCTGGTTGTTGTTAAGACCAGGATGGGAGGAGCTAGTCTTGTATGGCCGATGTTTCGCCTCCTTGAAGGGGCAACCGGGGAGATGATAAGGGCGACGCTCTCCATTAGGGGGGGTGTCAAAACAGACGCAAATGTCATGAGGCTTTGTTTTCGCAAGGAGACTTAGGCTTGTCATATTTGTGCAATGATCCTGCAGAGGCAATAATACTAACGCGAGGGTAAGGCGAGATCAATGGGTCTTTACACAACAGTGTACGGACGTCCTGCGATTTCGTCGCACGACGGCAATGTCATGGGGCTTTATGTTCGCAAGAATATCTAGGCCTGTCATATTGTCGCAACTAAAACATCCTGCAGAGGCAAAAATACTTGGAAAATGATAAGGCAAGATCAAGGGGTCTTTACATGCAAGTGTAAAGACGTCCTGCGATTTTGTCGCGATGAAAGGTGGCGGGGAAGACCTCTAATTAGGGAGGTCTAACTCGGAAGACCACACAAAGATGATAAGGCAAGGGTCAATGGGCCCTTGCTTGAAAATGTAAAGGCGGCTGCGACCTTGTCGCAATGATAAGAGATAAAAAACATTCGTGAAGATAAGGCAAAGTAAATAGAATTCTTGATTTACGAAGATACTGCGACCTCGTCGCAACAATACATTTCAATAACAATAAAATTATTATTCAACAACATACATGATGGCAACTAAAATCTTCCATCGAAGATAAATAACGAGTTGGCAAGTATGGGAATGGAAAAGATATAATATTGTTATTCATCTTACGATGAAAGAGTTATACATCGATAATGTTAGTTAGCCGATTATATTACATGGAAGAACTACAAAAAAGGGGAGTGAAGATTGAATTCAAGGGGGAAAAATCCAAGAAATACACTATAATAAGAATACGAAATGTACGAGATATTACAAGCGAGAGAAAGAAAACAAAAAGAGTTATCTCTTTGGTGATTCTTCTTCTTCATCTCGATTCTTGATCGATTATTCTCATCGCCAGAATTTTCTTCTTCGCCAGCCTCGCTATCAGAAACGTCGCCAGAATTTTCTTCTTCGCCAGCCTCGCTATCAGAAACGTCTGAGACAGGCAGATTCTCAGGAACCTTTTCAAGGAGACAGGGGATATGAATGCAGAGGGATATTGTGGTCCTTACAAACATACTCCATGCCTCCATTGCGAAAACGAACAGCATCATTATTAAAGTTCTCTACTTTGTCGTTAGAAATTGTTTCTTCAACTTGGAATATCTATTCTCGCGAAGGAGAGATTCTTTCTGATTGTTCTTTTCGGTTTTGAGTTCTTCAATTCTCATTTGGAAAATTCTGGCGAGTTGTTCTTTTTGATTCAAGCTCTCTAATTCTAGCTTGAAGTTTCTTCTCGGATTCTACAAATAAGAAACAACAAGTTAGTAATTTATGAGCAATACTACAAAAGTAAGAAGCTGCAAGGTATAATAATAACCTTCTCTATCGATATCATATCCTTAATCAAGGAAGTATGTTGAGCATGAAGACTAACATCAACACCTAGGTTATTCTGGCATTATCTAAAACTTTCGCAGCCCAGGCGAATTCATCATCACTATTAATAACAAGAAGAGAACGAACTTGCTCTTCTCGCTGCTTAAGCATGGTATTCTGGTGAAGGAGTTCATCTCGTTCAACTTGCACATCAAGAAGAGATTTGTGGAATTCTTCTAACGCTTGTGCACCTCTATTAGCAATACGATCTTTGTCATCTATATGGTCACTAATTTTCTTCCTCAAAATTTTGGTTTCTTTATGAGATTCGAGAAACATTTGTTTAAATTGGTTGGCGACACTTAAACCAGACCTATGTTCAATCTCTAAAAGGCGATACTTGATCTGAAGTTCATTTAATGAGAGGGAGTTAATTTTGTTCGATGAACTACTTAAAGAGTTGTTGAGATGAGCGAGAAGAAGGTTATTATCCATAGGTTCAGGAAAGGTATGGAGAAGAATAGCCTCATCGGAGAGATTATATACATCTGCGAAAGTAATAAGTTAGGTAGCAGTATGCGACCGATAAAATAAAAATAATAAAAGGAAATAAAATCTTATACCATAAAGTTGTTGATTAGCGTTCTGAAGAGTGGACACCCTATCCCTTTGAGAGTCAAGTTCGGTATTTAACTTTTGGATTCTCTCGTCTTTATCGCGAGATGACGCAGCTTCAATTTCTAATTCTCGAATCTTCTTGTTCAATTGCGAATTCTTCTTTTCAAGATTGCTGCGTCTTCTCTCGAGATCTGAGGCAACTACAAAAGAAGTTCTTCCAACCTATAAAAGAAGATAGAAAAGTCATTAATATATGTATTTAAAAAAAAAAAAAAAAAAAAAAATTTAAACTGACAGGGAAATATGACTGCATACGTACCAAAGATCCAAGGGCATTCAAGAAGTCAGGAGACACAATTCTAGAGGCTCCATTGAAAGAATTATTGCCCTCTAATAAAGTAGCATTACACACGTTCGCAAGAGCCCCGCGAGAGAGAAGCTAGGGAGCATCTCCCATTCCTTGGAAAGAGTGCGAGAAGATCTCTGGATAACTGATCCATAGAAGAATTGGTTGACGAAGTCTTCTTAGTGAGAGAAGGATTCGAGTCATGGTTATCCTCGTCATAAGATTCAGAGCTTGAGCTAAGGCGAGAAGAAGACTGGACCTTTCGCTTCTTAGTTAATGGAGCAGAAGATTTACCCTTGCGAACGACAGTTTTACCTTTACTTTTAATCTTCGCGGCTACAGCTTCTTCAACTTCAACCTTCGCATACAGTTAAAGATAAGAAACAGAGGCAACAACATTGTTTCAAATAACAAAGGAAATATTTCTTACTTCACTCGTAAGCGATCGAAGTATGGTCAGAGTACTCTCCAACGGATTATCCTTGTACTTTCTTCTCAATTTGGCGATCTGAGAAATTATACAAACTCAACATATGAAAAAAGAAAGTTGCAAAGGCGAGATTTAAAATGGGAAACATACCTCATTTGCTTTATCAGGCCATTTGAATTCCCAAGGATGATACCTGCGAGATTCGCGGGGAAGAACGTCTTGAGCCCGCGATATAAGGACCATTTAAGATCAAGGGTACAACCCACCATTTCTCATCTTTGGAGTGGCGAGGAGTAGTATTATTACCGGATGCCAATCAATATCCCGCATGAGCAATTTATCCTCGAGACATTATCCTTCTTTTCGAGGCGAATGCCCCAGTAGAGATTTCGCATTAACCATCTTTATCCTTTGAATAGTTTTCAAAAAGTTCTCTACAGTATACTTCTCATGACTATTTCCAAATCTTTGAAATCGGGGTGTCTAACGAGATGAGGTATAAAGATCCTTTGCCAGCACCACGATTCGCGAATTCAACCATTAGGCGAATGCAATCGCCACTCAATTGATAAACGGCCTTGAGAGAATTTTTCATGGGCCAAGATTTCATAAAATAAAGGCATCTCAGGATTGTACAAGGGAATGGGAAGTCCGCGAGAAGGCGACCTAGCGAGACTATAATCTTTTGATCATCACATTGATGATCGAAAACAACTTTGCGAAAGAATAGATGAAGGTTCTTGATCGGGAATGGTTGTGAGTAAAACCCTTCTCGATTAACTTCTGTATTTGAACTTCTTCAAAAGAAGCTTTGTATGCACGACTGATGAAAGCCATTTATCGGTATGGGAATGGATGGAAGATTGGAGATTAAGATCGGCGCTAGAAAAGAACGAAGAAAAGATTTGCGGTAAGCGGGAGCGCAAATTGCGGAAGGAGAGAGTCGAAGAAAAGTTGCGAGAGAGGAACTAAAAGATGAAAAGGAGGGAAAAGAAAACTATATATAGGGAAAAAAGATCCTCGAGAAAAACGAGGTCATTTAATGCGAAGAGACATGAATGGTCAAAAATAAGTGGTTGAAAGAAACGTGTCAAGAAAAGACATTAATAATCAAAATCCGTGTAAAAGTACAAAACTGAAACAGATAAAGATAAGCGGTCGCGGAAACAATATTCTTCCCCTCGCAAGAGAAATATAAGGAGAGATAGGAGACGATACTTCGTATATATCTCAAAGAAGCTTCGGAACTTTGCAAAAGAATAGAGGCAAGTACGTACTTTTTAAGGAAAGTATTCTTTTGCTCGTTCCTTCACCAATTGAAACCACGGAGTATGACAACAATGAATTTTTCCTTCAAATCGCTCTTCAAGCGATATTCAAGGAAAAAGAGGCAAGATGTAGGATCATAACATCGCAACGTACAAGGTTCGCGGGATTAATGAAAGACGGCGTCGCGAGGGAGTCGCGGAAGCTAAAATAAACGACGCAATGAATAACGGCAGGCAAAACATAAAGAAGACGTGAGACTGGCGAGGGTTAAGAAGTGTCGCGAGAGCGAATGTTTGTGCATCTGCGACACTTCGCGGGACATTCCCTAAAATAAAGGGTAGCTTAGCTGTCATCCACTATGTATCACCCTATATAAAGGGTTGGGTGAGTCTGTGAGGGAGAGATCTTTTTGGAATGGTTGGGCAAGTCATTAGGAGAGAGAAAGTTTAAGCACGCTTTAATTTCTAAGTGTAATTCTATTTTCCTGTATAAACATTTCATGAGTTCAATCAATAAATATTCTTGATCTTACATCTTTCAATGGATTAATTAAGCAAAATCGAGTAAGGGGTGTAGTGTGGGAAATCCCGCTACTACACTTGACTATGTGCAGCTGGCTCTGTGGGCATTTTTATGTGGCAGATGGCTTGTATTGAAAGAGCTGGAGAATTACCTGCAATGGAGCTGAGAGGACTGGCTAGGCTTGGAGCATCAGTGCCATGGCCTGGTTTAGAGAAGATTGCAGTGTCAAGGCAGTGAAGGTTGGGCTTGTGATGCTGATAATGAAACTGAATTGCAGAACTGGCTCAAGGCTTGATGCTGAGTTGCAGGTTATGATGTTGATGGCAAGACAATGAAGTTGAATTACAGGGAAGGAAGATTGAATGAGTTGTACACAGGGCCATCTTGGCTGGGAGAGATGCAGGGAAGGCATGGCCATCTTGGCCGTGACTACTTTGGCCTGTGCAAAGTGGCCTGGCTAGGACCAGTCAGCCGAGTTAGCTAGTCGACTCGGTTCTGACTCAGTGACTCACCCCTTGACCCGCTGACTAACAGTTGACTGACGGTTGACCACTTGACCGTTAGTCCTAACGGAGGACCGGACGGAATATTCCGTCGAATATTCTCTTGACGGAGAAATTTTCAGGTGGCCGGCGGCGATGTTTTTTGGGGATTCGCCACAATCCCAGCTTTTCCACGCGAGCAAAATTTCGAATTTTCTATGGACTTCTCTCATGGGTGTGAAGACTTGGGCTAGGAATTGGATGGAGAATTGGACTCAAATTTGGAAAGAGAAGGTGGAAGAGAAGAGAAAGACTTGAATTTGGAAATTGAATTGCAAAAGGAAAAGGATTCTAATCCTTGGAAGAATTGGAGAATATTGAAGCCTATAAATAGAGAAGTTTTATACATCTTTCTCTACACATCTTTACACACAACACTTTTCTTTTCTTATTCTTTGTGTGAACTCTTTAGCATGAGTAGCTAAATTTCTTATTGATTGAGGATGAATTCCTAGTTTTTAAACATATGATTTGAGTTTTTGTTTCAATTCTATCTTGAAGTTTTCACATGATTATCGTTTGTTTTTACTAATAGGAATGATCTTAAAGACATTCATGATCGATTGATAGATTGTTTAGGTGGCCAACTAAATTGATTTGTTAATTTGATCTAAAGCTAGTGAAAGTTAGGAGATAAGTAATCGTTTCTTGACTCTTTACATAAGTAGCAAACACGAGACCTTGCGGAGGGATTCCGTGGAGCAATTGTGTGTAGAAACAACGCTAGAAAGTGAACCAAGCGAACCGAGTTTAACTACTAGTACTAAACCTAAATTCATAAATCTTAATGCATTACGGGAATTACATCTTGTAAGCGAACCTCAGGGTGGTTCTTTTGAATAGAATCGATAACTAAGCGGACCTGTTACTCAGTGAAATTAGGGATTTTGGGGCTAGCTAAGCGGACCTGCTATCCTACGGTTGGTGATAATTTGTGACTAATAACAAGTAGAAAAGAACATAACTTTAATCATTGTTTCGTAACGAAGAAGGATTCCTTGGTCTTGTCTCTCTTATTGCTTTCAACTTTCGATTTTAATTGCTTTGTTTATTTTCTTTTGCTTTTTACACCCCCCTTTCGTGACAATTTTTACAACTAGAATCTCGTGCTCCTCGTGGGATCGACCTTGACTACCCTATATTACTTGTTAATTAGGTAGTAAAGTATTAATTAATTTGATTGCACCTACGACACGCATCAGTTGTTGATCAGGTGATGGTGATGAGCCGGTGGTGGTGGTGGCAGCAGCAGCTATACCCAAGAGAGGAAGCGGTGAACCCTCTCAGGTAATGTGATATAAAGAACCTGAATGCGGGCTGAAGTTCAGGAAATCTTTGCTTTGGCATACTATTTCAGCAGCAACAACAACCTGTAGCACCACCACCACCTACAAGCAACAACACCACACCAGCAGCTAGCAACATCACTGTTCATAACAAGATCCATTAACAACTCAGCTCAAACACCACCGAATTCATTCCATTAGCAACCCCCAACAAAGCAGATTCAGCTCATATGCACCACCACATGCACCACCACCTCCAACCACAGTAACACCATCTTCTCAGCTTTTAATCTACCACAGACAACCACCTCCAATTCCTTCTTCTCTGTAATCAACATATTCAACCTGCAACTACTCGGCTAAGTCCACCACCATTCAATCAACATCAGTACCACCACTGCAATTACACAAAACCCGTTCTCAGTTCCTAATTCATCATTCGAACAACCCTAATTTCGCCTGAATCTACACCCAATCATTACCACCGTTTAATTACTGATCCAAAATCACAAAATAAACTAGGGTTGTTAGATCTTACCTTTTCCATCTCCCATGCATCTTCAAAGTCGCGAAATCAAGTTAGGGTATCAACAAGGGTTTTGCTATGATTCATGGTTTGGCCGCCATATCTCCATTTCTTGTGAGTTGAAAATATCGAGCAGCAGCTGCGACAAATGAAATGACAAATAGATCTTTAGAGTATTTGTTTTAGGGTTTTCAAAGGTCCTGATCCAACGACCCTAGTTTTTTAGAGATTTGTTATAAGGGTAATTAGGTAATTGCGCTCACTGACATAACTCTGACATGTGACATAACGGAGCCGTTAGCTATCTAGTGACTGCATTGTTAATACTTTGTAACAGTGGGACTGTTTTGTAAACCGGAATAAGGAACTGTGATCATTTTTGTAAATACCCTTTTAATTTAGCCGTGAACACAAAAGGAGGCGCACCATTAAGATGTAAATTCCAACTATCCTCAACCAGCTTCATGAAACTTGGATGAGACAACCACATCTTCTGAATTCTAAAAGGTGCCCCAGCCAGTATAGGATTCTCAAAAGCAAACCCAAAAAGGGGAGAATGATCTGAGCAAATTCTAGGCAAAGCCTTACACCTCCAGTTGTCATATTTATAGAGCCAAGCATCATTAACAACCGCTCTATCATGCTTCGAGACAATTCTATCCTTACCACTTCGACTATTAGTCCAAGTATATTTTTTCCCAATAGCATCGGCTTCGACCAGCCCATTATCTGAAATCCAACTTCTAAACTCATTCACATAAATTTCCTTTATTGGCCTACCACCCTTCTTCTCATCTAATCGTAAGATGCAATTAAAATCCCCCAACACCAACCACGGAATAGATATAAAACCTAAACCCAACTGACGCCAAAGTCTTCTTCTTGCAACCGGATCAAAAGAAGCATGCACTGTCGTAATGAAATCTCCAGCGAAATTCAAAGTAATTGCCTTCTTTGAAGAGGATAACACATCCGGCCTTGTCAAGGAATTCCTCCACAAAACCCAAAGATTACCCTTTTCTCCATCAGCTTCATTTGTGATAACGTCTTCACAAAAGTTCGCTAAATTTAACTTCCTAACAAAACGTAAAGTGCAAAAAACATGCGGTTCTGCAATACAAATTATGTCAAGGTTATGCAAGTGATAAAGCTCCGTCAACTTGGCCCTTGCACCATCCTTAGCCAAGCCTTGAGCATTCCAATAAAAGACACGCATTAAGTAACTGATAAATTAGAAGGGCTTGATGAACCCTTTTCATCATCTTTGCGTGTCCTACTTCTTCCTCTTCTACCAATTTGACCTTCATCCTCATTTGGTTTAGAAACCGTTTGAGTATTCTTCTTCTTAAGTACAACTTTCACACCCTTATCGCCCTTCTTAGCTAAAGCATCTAACTTCTTCTTTTCAGCTCTTTCCTTCTTCAAGCATTTTTCCTCATCCTTAGCCGCATCCCAATCTAATTTTGCAGCCTCAATATCCACCATTCCAGTAGATATTGTTGTTGCCAAAGGATCAGCTTGAGATTCAATAAAAACGTCTTCCTCAGTCTCATCAGTTCCAGTCTCAAACATATTTGAAGTCTCAATAGGCTCTGGAATGTTGGCCTGGGCATTTCTTCTAGCTGTTCTATTAGGGGAACTAAAACCATCTTCACCAAGTGGCTCCATAACATAGTTTGTAGGTAGGGCACCTATTGCAATAGTTTCAATACGACCAACGCCTCCATCTTGCGCTTGTTCCTCGGAATGTTGCAGCTCGGCATGTTGTTCCTCGGAATGCTGCAGCTCGGCATGTTGCGCCTCGGCTTGTTGTTTTTCTTGCAACTCAGCCTCAGCTTGATTTTTCCGTTCCATAATTTGTCTTCGCATATTTTGTAACTTGGCCAAAGCCACATCCTGTTCATGCTTAGCTAAATCCGCGGCCTTAGCCATTTCCTTAGTTATTTGTTTTTGCTCGTCATAATGAGCATAAAGCTCTTGTTCTTCCTTGTCCAAGTCAATTTCATCTGAAGTAGTAGTGCCATTCTGCGATGACTCCGCTGCCAAAGCATTATTCGGAGAATGAATAGATTGGGCTTCTGAGTTACCAGGTTGCATAACCTCATCATTCTGTACCGTGTTATCATCCGCCACACTAGTTGATGGACTTGGAATAATTGTGTGAACGCCAGCAAAAGTAACGCCACCAATCAATAAGCCTTACGGCTTCTCAATTCCTTTGCCATCGTCTTTGCCATCTCCATTTTCTGGCGAATCATTAGAGTTGTCATCTCCTTTGCCAACTCCTTTACCATTCGGCTTATCCACATCATCCCCTTTGCCGTTTGGATTATTTTTATCATATTTTCTAAGATTCCAATATCTTAGCTCATCCATCTCAGCCTGAAGGGATTTCCACTTCTCTTCATCTTCTTCGACATCTTGCTGCCTCTTTAATTCATTGTATTTTCTAGTTCTACAATGATCTTCAACATGTCCAACTGATTTTCAATAGGCACAAAAATCTGGCATGTTCAAAATTTCATATTCAAGGTAAAAACATCAGGTTGATCTTCATCATCAATGACAATTTTATTAAGCGGCTTTGAAAAATCAATATCAATAAGAACCGCAGCAAAATAACCATACTCATGTTTAAGGGTTCTCGGATCAACTGTGACAGGCTTGCCAAGACCTCGAGCAATCCTAAAAAGAATTTCTTCCTCTCAATATTCAAAACGAAGCTTCTTAAAACGCACCCAAACAGTTGCTCTCTTGATCGTCTCCAACTCCGGATTAAACATAGGTGTCCATGGCAACACCTTTAATTGTTGCTCCTTGATCTTCCACGGACCTTCATAGCTTATTCTCTTCCGATCAGCTTCATTGTACAATTTAATAACAAAATAACCTTTAACCCAAGGAATAAATTGAACCTGACCTGATAACTTCCATTGGTTGCATAAATTCTGTTTAACTTCATCAAACTTTAGACCTAGAGTTTTAAAATCAAATCGGCCAACAAGACTCAATTTCCAGACTTCTTTGGACTTTGTAATCACATCTTTTGGAATTTTAATCACAATCTCACCGGTAGATGATCGAACTGGAGGATGTGATAAAGAATCGGCATCAATATTGGACATCACATGGGTGCGCTTCTTAACTATATTTGCATAGGAACAATTGCCTGAATCTGTCCGCGGATTGCTAATACCATTCTTTGGATTTCCAAGTTCGGCCGAATTAGGGTTTCCCGTTTTTGGCACATAAATTTGTCTCGGCTTTGATTTGGAGCGATTTCTATTCCTAAATTGATTTGATCTAGCTAAATCACGTGATCTATCACCAAGATCAGGTGGAACAGTTTGATTTTGCGCCATGGATTGATGCAAAATCAGAGAAAAAGAAAGAACGTGAAAGAAAAAGAAGAGAGAAAAAACCGGAGCTAGCCCGGCCAAACCCTAGGTTTTCGCAAAAAATAAAAAATTCCTTATTCAACTTTCATTGTTATCATTAAGTGACCCCCCCCACCACACACACACGCACACCCAACCGGCAATTTTGTTATGCTCACTTTCATTATCGTCATCAAGGACCTAGCTACATTAGTTTCTTTCTTCGTTCCATCATCATTGATTCATTGTCCTTGCTGAATTCATTATGCACATAGCCAGATGAGAATCAGACCCTGTAACAATTATATCATCCACATATAAAAGAAGTAACATAACACAAGTGGAAGATTTTCGAACAAACAGAGAAGCATCAGACTTGGAAGCAACAAATCCCAATTCAGCAAGGTAAGAAGTGAACCATTGAAACCAAGCCCTAGGCGCTTGTTTGAGCCCATATATGGCTTTATTCAACTTGCAAACATGATTGGGATATCTATTATCCACAAGTCCCGGAGGCTGAGACATGTAGACCTCTTGATCCAAGAGACCATGCAAAAATGCATTTTTAACATCTAACTGACGAATATGCCAATAATAGGATACAACAATACTCAAGAACAAACAAATAGTAACATGCTTAGTAACTGGACTAAAGGTTTCGTCATAATCAATACCAAACTTTTGAGTATACCCCTTTGCAACCAAACAAGACTTGCGACGATCAATCCTACCATATGATTTGCGCTTAATCCGATTGACCCATTTGCAGTCGATAACATTCATATTGGGTTGTCGTGGAACATATGACCAAGTGTCATTAATTTGGAGAGCATGATGTTCATTTCTCATAGAATCCACCCACTCCGGAATCTTGCTAGCTTCACTGTAGTATTTAGGTTCGAAAAAAGAATCCTGCATCTCAGAAAGAAAACATGAAGCAATAGGATGCTTGGTAACAACAAGTAAATTCATTTTAACTAGAGGTTTACGGATGCCATCACATAAACGAGTAGTCATTGGATGTGGAGCAGGACCCTGTTGAGAAGTTGGAGAAGTAATGGAATCAGCATGCTGAGAAGAAACTGGAGACGATGATGCAGTAGAACTCGCTGCTGGAGAAACTGGAGAATGAGTAGGTGAGAAAGAATCATTACTGGTGGATAAGGAAGTAGTAGAGGAGTTCGAAAAAAATATTCGATGGAGCTGGTGGGACAGGAGGAGGAGATGGAAGTAAAACAGATGGAGTGACAAGAGGAAAAACAAACCAGGTGGGTAAAAGAGATTGTGGTTTAGGAGAAATACCAGGATTGGTGATAGAGAAAGGAAAAGAAGACTCATCAAAAAGAACATTCCGAGAGATATACACACGTTTACTGCTCAAATCAAACTATTTATATCCCTTGTGTTGGTCAGAGTAACCAATGAAAACACATGGTTTCGTTTTGAACTCCAATTTGTTTTTGTTGTACGGAACTAAATGAGGGTAGCATAAGCAACCAAAGACACGAAGAAAGTTATAGTCAGGCTGCTGATTGTACAACTTAAAATACGGTGAATAACCACCCAGAACAGACGAAGGCATTCGATTAATGAGGTAAACAGCTGTGGAAAACGCCTCTGGCCAATAAGACTTTGGCATGTTGCTGTGATGAAGAAGAGCCAAGCCTGTTTTAACTATATGACGAATTTTGCGCTCAGACACACCATTTTGCTGTGGAGTGTGAGGGCAAGAAAACTGATGTAAAACACCATGGGTGGTGAAAAAATCACGCAAAGAATGAGAAATATATTCTCCACCACCATCACTCTGAAAATTTTTCAGAGTTGTTGAAAAACGATTCTCAGTTTGAGCTTTAAAGTGCTTAACACAGTTAAAGACTTGAGTTTTATTATGCAAAAAATATATCCAGGTAAATCTGGAAAAATCATCCACAATAAGAAGAAAATATCGAAAACCAGAATTTGAAATAACTGGAGAAGGCCCCCATAAATCACTATGAACCTTAAAGAGTACACAAACACTCACTGAAGTTGATAAAGAGAACGGTAACCTATGATGTTTAGCACAAGCACAACTATTACATAAAGTGTGCCTAATAATTGAAGGTACTGAAACTAACTTCTGAGAAGCTAAGCTGGAGAGACTTCGATTGTGCAGATGACCAAGACGCCTATGCCATAACTGAGAAGTGTATAGAGTAGCAACATGACTATGAGCAACAACTGGGGATGAAGATGTGGAAGAAGTGGTAGGACGAATGGAGTACAAACCACCATTACTAGGTCCGGTGAGTAGAAGTTTCCCCGTTTGTCGATCCTTAACAGAAAAACCGAATCGATCAAAACACACAGAAACATTATAATCTCGAGTTAATTGAGAGACGAAAATAATATTTTTTGCAACTAAAGGCACATGAAAAACTCGATTTAAAGATATGGAACTATGTGGCGTTGTGATCAAAGCATTTCCAGTAGAAGTAATGGGCAGAAGGTTACCATTACCAACCATAACATGATTGGAACCAGAGTAGGCAGTCGGAGCAGTAAGCATGTTGGGATCAGCTGATGCGTGTCGTAACCACAACAAATTAATTAATTTTTTCCACTTAATTAACAAGTAATATAGTGTAGTCAAGTTCGTTCCCACGAGGAGCAAGAGATCTTTAGTTGTAAAAATTGTCACAAAAGGGGGGTGTAAAGCAAAAGAAAGCAAACAAAGTAATTAAAAGTTAAAGTCGAAATCAATAAGGGAGACAAGATCAAGGAATCCTTCTTCGTTTCAAAACAATGATTAAAGTCATGTTCTTTTCCACTTTTTATTAGTCACGGATTATCACCAACCGTAGGTAAAGCAGCCAGATCAGTGATAAACCCCTAAATCCCTTGTATCACCGGATACGGAAGTTCTCGACTACAAGATTTTATTTACCAAACCACCTAGTAGTAGATCACTCAAGATGTAATTTAAATAAACGCATTAAGATTTATGAACTTATTAGGTTGATATTAGTAGTTAGACTCTTAGATCAAGGTCTACTTGCTAACGTGGTTTTCACACACAATTGCTCCACGGAATCCCTCTGCAAGGTCTCGTGTTTGCTACTTATGTAAAGAGTCAAGAAACGATTACTTATCCCCTAACTTTCACTAGCTTTAGATCAATTTAGTTGGCCACCTAAACAATCTATCAATCAACCATGAATGTATAAACATTCCTATTAGTAAAAACAAACGATAATCATGTGAAAAACTTCAAGATAGAATTGAAAAAAAACTCAAATCATATATTAAGAACTAGGAATTCATCCTCAATCAATAAGAAAATTAGTTACTCGTGTTTTTGAAATTCACACAAATAATTAAAAGGAGAATTTTTCAAGTTCACACAAATAATTAAAAGAAGAATTTTGAAAAGCAAGCAAAAACACAAGTGTTGTGTGTGTAAAAAGGTGTGTAAAAGATGTGTGTAGAAAAGTAGAGAACTTCTCTATTTATAGGCTTCAATGCTCTCCAAATCTTCCAAGGAATAGAATCCCCTTTCCTTTAGCAATTCAATTTCCAAGTTCAAGTCTTTCTCAAATCTTACATCTTCTTTTTCCAAATTTGAGCCAAATTCTCCATCCAATTCCAAACCCAAGTCTTCACATCCATGAGAGAAACTTCACATAAAAAATATGTTATTTTAGTCGCCGGAAAAGTCCCTGAAGTTCACCGGAAATCGGACGGAAAAGTCACCGTCGGGCGTCTGAGATTCTTCTCCGTCGACGGAATATTCCGTCACATACCGTCAAAGTTAACGGTCAAATCAGTCAAACTGTCAGTCAATGGGTCAAGGGGAAAGAGAGTCGGATGAGTGGTGAGTCGAATCGTCTAAGTAGATCTTAGTCACGAGCTAGATCGGTTCATCGCCGGCCCGAGTTGACTCACTGGGAGAAAAGATTTGGACAGAGTTCCCTCCGTTTTCATGACGATTCCGAGGCCAAATTCAGGCCTATTTATGGTCTTCTCTCGTTAAGAACCTAACATACATCTATCCGTTTCATACACATTCAACCAAACTTCACCCATTCTCAAATTAACAAAGAAGAGCAGTTTGTTATCTTCTTCAATCACCCAAACCCGAATCGAGTTCAACCAAATCTTCACCCACAGTTTCATTCATTTCCATGTAGAGCATCAGCACATCTAAATCAACCACACACCCAACGATTCAAAGGCAACCCACTACAAATTTCATTTCCATTTTCTTATTCTCTGAGTTACAACATCAACTCAAACCCTAATTCAATCCACCATGAACTCAGGCAACACCAAAACTGTATGCAACTCAATTTCTCGATTAGCTTCATCATCACTTTATTCTATCAATTGCAGAGACCGAATCACCATTAAACCCTAAACTCAATTTCTCTTCCAACGTCTCAGCAAACCCATTTCCTTCTATGTGGCATCACGAAGAGCTTCAATTTCTTCTCTCGGTACATCAGCAGCAACGGCTGCTCTTCTCCATGGTTGCGATCTCGTTCTGTTACCTGAGTCAAATTGGAATCGAACCCACTTTCAAACTCTACCAATTTCTTCAATCGACTAACAGAACCCATCTTCCTTCTTCTCGATTCACAGATCTCATCTCACCAAGCTTCAACAGCAAATCTCAGTTCTAATTCATCGTCGATTCTACTTCTCTAAATCATCTTTCATTCACTGCATCACTCAACGGCTGCAGTTCCATCAACAGTAGCAAAGAGTCTCATCTTCTTTAACATTTCTCGATCAGTTTCTCAGTTTTCTGCCGCCATTAATGCCTCAGTAAATTGTAGCTTCTAGGCTTTCTCTCTTTATTTCTTTCAGGATGCAAATGATTTGAGAGAATTGATTCATCTAGACTTATTAGGTTATAGTTTTAGGGTAGGATTCAGACACCCCGGCACTTGAGATAAGGGTCACCCAGATGGCAAACCCCTTAACCTTGGCTGATCACTATGTAGCACTCCTTCAAATATAATTTCCCCTTAACCTTGGCTCAACTCCTTTTAGTGTCTCTTTATAAAATGATAAATTTCTCCCTTTTGCTCAAACCGGGTGATTTCTTCTTCTTTTCCTCCGTGCGACTCCATAGTAGCTATAAAACTTAAAACAAGCGTAAAATACATAATTTACAAGAAAAATAGCAAAGAAAGCATAAACAATAGATAGTAAATAGGATGTATTTTAAACCTTATCATCAGCCGTCATGTGATTTGTGGCCCCTGTATCAGCATACCAATATTGATCAAATGGTGTAGCTTGGAGTTGCATAGCAACAAATGACTGAGGAAGGTCATGAGCTTGGAACGCATGATTGAATCTGTTTCCACAAGTTAATGCAGTATGCGCCTTAGATTCACAAATCTGACATTCGGTTCCTGAAAGTTGTGAAGGGGGAACACCAAGGATTGACTGCTGCTGAGGAGCACCAAGTATAGACTGCTGCTGTTGGAATTGATTACCAAACGAATAGGTTGGAGGTGCAAAGTAACCACCTCGTCCGCGTCCAGCAGCACCACGACCTCCACCACGATAACCACGGCCATTGTTGCCACCACGACTACCTCTGAAGGAGTTGTAACCACCACGATTAGAGTTGTAACCACCTGTTTATCGGTGAAAACAATTCCTGCCGAATTTGGTAATTTGGGGTGTGTGGATGAGGAATGAATCTAAACCCTAAACAAATGCACTGCGCGGTGAGTGCTTGTAGATTCGAGAGATCAATGCATGCAAGTCCGGCCTAAACCAAGAAATGGCCGTTCCATACTTGTTTCGGCCACAAAGTGAAGGAGATGGGGTTGATCTTAAGGAAGGGAAGCGAAGAAGGTGTTGAGATTGTGAAGATGTAGGCTTGTTTATGACTTGTAACGAAAAGTGAGCAGGGCTTACGATTGATGCAAGCAGGCTCGGGTGTTTCAATATGTTTTGTATTAACACTTGGTTTTGTCTTGTCTCGACTTGCTCGTTGTTTGGAAATAGGGAGGAGAACCTATTTATACAAGTCATTAAGCCTTATTCACGTCTCTCGTGGGAAGTGGAGGAAGTGGAGTGATGGAGTAGTGGAGTTGTGTGTTGTTCTTTACACGACCAGATCTTGCCCACTTCTCTTGTCATCTCTAACCGTCCATGACTTCCTAACACATTCTTGTGATGGCGCGTTCACGCCGCACGCCGTAAACCGTCAGACCAATATCCCAGATATGTATCCCCAGTTTGTGACATGATTGATGTTCAAACGTGTGGATCATGGGACCCACAAAAGGTAGCATGTGATGCTAGATTGAATAAACTCAAGCGTTATTCGGAAGTTGATACTTGTGAAGTATCATGTGTATTCTATGTGCAGTCGCATCATGGTGTGGTAGAGTGGCAGGTTATGATTACCATGGCGTCTCACTGACCAATTAACTCCTGACCAGGGTTGTATAACCAAGCAGGTAAAGTTGGACGGATGAGATGATCTTTGAGACCCTCATCTGTGACCGTTGATGGAATTAGGGTTTTGAAGAGGTGCGTAGGCATCACTCTTCGGCTTGGTCGAAACCAAGCATGGGAAGTGTTTTGGAAAGGACCGACCGGGCATGCGTGTAGACAGCATGTCGGTGTACATGTTCGTACCTCACTGTCCCATGAAGGTGCGATCTAGGCCACTCAATTTGACCAGCAAAGAGGAGTGGTTGAGATCAATTTTGCAATAGAAATCTGGTGCCTCAAAGCCGCGCATCATGCCCACTTCGGGCGCACGTTCCAAGATGACCAACCTTTGTCGGTCTTGGCCGATCGGTCCGGCGTGTGGGTGGTAGGCTGGTGTTCACGCCTATACCTGACTGTCCCATGGAAACGTGATCTCAGGCACTCAAATCATCTGGTGAAGTTGAGTGGTTGAGATCAGTTTGCAGTTTGGGAAGCGTGACCACGCTAGTTTGGGCGGACGATTTGGGATAACCAGACATGGTATGCCTTGGCCGACCAGGTGAGGGGATAGATGGGTCCACGGTGGTCATGTTGGTATGACCGGACCTGCTTAATCTAATCTTGGACCCTCCATTCGTGCCGGAGAAGATGGATGCTCGTGATGCTCAAAACCCTAATTTTGAGTTCCATGGCCGTGCGTCATCTTCGCTCAAAGACGAATTGGGGATGACCAAGTGGTTGGTCCTGACCGATTGGTCGTATGTGGCAGCCCACGGTGATCGTGTTGATATGCTCTGGGCCCTTTGAATCTACATCTACACCCTCCATCTATACCTGCGAAGATGGATGGCCGAGACTGTTTTGCGACACATGTAATATGCCGCAAACCCTAATTTAGGGTTTTCCGCCCATACTACTACGGTTTGGACATTTTTTGGGAGGCCGACCATGCGGGGTCCGCGTTGGTTGGCAGGTGAATATTCCATGCCTCGCTGGGGGTTATGGAATTGATCTGGGTCATCCAATCATGCTGGTGGATTTGGATGACCGTGATCATTTCTGATCGATACGGTCGGGCCGGATGCTGTCGGGCTAGTATAACACACCGAGAGTTCTCAATCGGGCTAGTATAACATACCGAGAGTCACCTGTACGGGTATTTCGTACATGGTTTCATTATAATAATTGGAGATTCGTGTTACTCTGATGAGAGTAACACTCAGTCGTCATGCCGCACTGATAATGAGTACAGGAAATACAAGGTTGGTTATGCATTAATTAATAATGCTTGAAATTCACAGGGTATATGGGATTGTTGCTACATGCTCCAACCTGGATGAATTTCATGTATTTAATTCACAGAATGGGATTGTTGCTACATGCTCCATTCTAGGTGAATTAATAAAGGAGAGAGTATCCAACACTTATTAATGGCTTTATCTTTTACAAGATGTCAGCGCATCATTTTTTTGGCTTTTACAATTTTAACCTTAAATGAAAATCCACCATCAACATTAAGTCCCCTGCCTAGCACATAATGGTTACACTATTGTGGGGTAGGCATGAGATGGTGACATATACAAACGTGAGAAGACAAGACAAAGGAAGTATACCTGGAGGGATTCTGGCCGTGGGAAATCCTCCATACGTGCGTGATCTCGAGGCTTTGATGGACCGGCTTCCTTCCTTAGGTATTTGAATCAAAAGAGGAATCCAAACAAAAGAGGAATCCTTGTTCTATTGGGATTCTTCTAATTTTTGTCTATAAAAGAGACTAACCCCTTTTTCTTTTTCTCACAATTTTTTTATATATTTTTTTTTGTTTGGCAGCTCCCGTATGGCGACTACCATCGCTGTTCTCGACGCCGCCGATTGTTGGCGTGAGTTGTCGCCGCAAGCAAAACTGCCTGTCCGTCCAAGGTAATTTTTCTTTTTTTTTTTTTTTTTTTTTTTTTTAGGAAAACCCTAATTTCTTAGGTAAAAACGTCTTGTAAGATACATCATGCTTAGCTTTCCCATCAAGATTGATAGTAAAAACGCCCATATTTGCTAGGATGGTTTAGTTCCGCTACTCCGAGAATATGTCGTCTTTGCTTCTTCTTCCGTTGTTGCATGCAAAACCAGCTTCTTAGGTTGTAGCTTTGAAAGAAATTTTGGCTTGAATTTCAGAAACACGATTCCCATGAATATAAGAAAACCGTGTTATAATCGTGCACATGAATGCGGCTCCACCATGTATGTTTGAACCGAACGTGGGTCTCACCCACATATGCTTGGATCGAAAATCGACCTCACATTAGTCTTGTGCCCGAATTTGGAACTTGAGGTCTTGGAAACAATACCGGACTTTGAAACTTGAGTAATACCAGACTTGAAACCAATACCGGACTTGAAACTTGAGTAATACTGGTGTTTGAATCCAATCTTGCTTTGTGCATTCCAATGTGAATTGTGTTTTGTCGTACTGACTACACCTCTCATGTGCTTTTCATACAAGTTCTAACTCCTGTCTTTTATTTCATTGTGGAATGAAGAAAAGAATTCCTGTTGAGATGTCTTCCGGAGATAATGCTGGTGCCAAGTCGGAAGTGTCGATGACTTCAAAGATATGCCGAACATCGATGATGAGTTGTTCACCTCGCCTTTCCAAACATTGGAAAACATCCTTCTCACAAGATAGTCCCGCTCTCCAGCTTCAAAATATGGAGGTCGACCATTTTCTTCTTCAAAGCACTTGTGATGAGATTTTGTCTCCTGAGAAACGAATATCCGCCTTCTCCTATTGACTTCAAGATTTGCCATACTCACTCGGGTTCTTATGAAGGATGGATGAGACGTATGTTGAGCAATAAGGATGTTAAAGCTATTTTGACCAAAGCGCAAATCCTTAACGCGGCCATGGCATCTCACGCTTCTTGAAATTAAGAAAGACGATGCGGGTTTGATTACCTTCATTTCTCGGTGGCGCCCTTCTACTCATACAGCTATATCTAGATGGGGGAGAGATGACTATTAATCTGAGAGTGTAGTCAGTATTAATGAACCCGCTCTGTCGCTCAGGAGGTCTTTCTTACGAGCTCTCCGACTTGAATAATGTGATTATGACGCTATACTCCAAAAGGTGGCAGGATTCGACGGTCTAGACAAGGAGGAGAAAACAGTCGAGATGCTTTACACCTGGTGGGTGCCGCAGTGGTCTCCCCGCACCCAGAGCGCATCAAGAGTTGGAAAACGAGTTCAAGCATGATTGCGTTCCCCGTCTTTATGGCTATCCGTGAGATATATTTGATGACGGTTCTGGAAAGAAGACCATAAGAGGTGACTCGTGAAGATCGCTATAAAGTGGCAAAAGGTAGTTCTTCCCATAGGTGCCTTGTTCCTTGTATCGTTGTATTCTCATCTCGGACGCTTTAGCAATGGACATGCATGTTTCTAACTGGTACAAGAAGGTGGAGTCGCACGTTCACTTTGCTTTTCTTTCGTGCATTCTTATGGGAACATTTCAAAAGCTATGCTCCCGCCTCCCGCAAATTCGCTCAAAGAATCCTGTATGGTGGCTCGAGAATACTCCCGTTGGCATAGGAGGCATCCCAGAACCGGCGCGAAACTCGTGGACATATTTGACAATGTATCTTCTGTAGATTTCCGTCCATGGGGGCCGATCCAATCTTCCATTGTTCAGCCAAAGACTTTTGTTATTGTTTCTGACGGTCCTGATGCTGTGTTGCGTACCGATGCCAAGACTGTGAAGTTTGGAGAACTTATTTACCTGCACAACTGCATTTCGGGATATATTTCGTCTCTATTCAACGAAGCTCTTACTGTGACTCCGTACAACATTGACAGGGCCGCTCGTCAAATGGGATTTGATCAGGGTGTCCCATTCATCCGTCCACTGGGGTTCCGAAAGAATTTCTCCCGAATATTCTTAACGACGTGTTTTTAATGGATGAGTCTTCCTTCTCGGCATGTTGGGAGAAACCCAAGTGGTAACCGATAAGTACAAGGAATTTTGGAGGAGACAACTGCTGATTTTCTAGGGAATTTCTGAGAATGTTGTGACAGATTCCCGTGGTGAGCCATCTTCCGACGTTTTGAATAAGCATTTCCGGTTGAAGCCACTTCCACCAAACGCACCGAGCCGAGATTGCAGTACCCCAAGTAGGGAGAGAGATCTAAGAGGCGGCATGCGGCTTTCGGTGATCCTCAATTCCTCCAATATGCAGGTACTTAAATCTCCTTTGCTATTCCCTCCATTCTCCGAGAGTAAATTCTTTTTAAGAGTAATCCTTGCTTTGAAATCAGCGAATTCCGAAAGAGAATGTCTTCACAAGGTTGGCGCGCATTCAGAACGAGAAGTCCGGTAACGTTGGCCTTCATGTTGAGAAGTCTCGGCGGTACCGATCTTCAAGAGTCCGGGTGACACCGGTCTTGATAGCCGAGAAGTTTGGCGAAACCGCTCCTTTTCTAGTAACCATGACAGAGATGATGCAAGCTCTGGCTGGACAAGGTGCCTCCGTAAGTGATCTTGTTGACGGGGCCGTGATGGAAATCGCATCTAGAGTGAAATAGATATCGGGAGGAATGTAAGAGAGGCAACATCCGCTATTTTTGAGGTGGCTTCCTTGAAGAACGTTCCGAGGTGCCCGATCAATAAAGCGTTGTGTGACTTCTTCTGAAAGGCCTCCTGAGACTGACAAGGCTCCTGTGATTGGTGAAGTATTGGTGATGCAGCCTGGGGCTTTGTTCGATCCTGCTTTTACCGTCCCTTATCCAGGTCATGTGTTGGTTGGAGGATTCAAGATGGCGCCGATTCGAAAGGTTGTACACGGCGATATGGGAGAAGAACGGCCACATTGCTACCACTACGAAGCTCAAAAGTCGTCTTGCATTGGCCAACCGTGTCCGGGGGAAGCTTTATTTTCTATCCATGGGATGAGTGTCACGACCGCCGAACAGGTTTCGAGAGATGATCAAGACCGGAAGTGCCATAGAGACGTGTTCGCAGCAGCACGACTTCAATGCTCCTTGGTTCTTCAAAGGGTTCTCCGAGATTCAGGAGCTCCATAAATTACAAGATGAAGTCCCTTCTGTAGACTGTGTTACTCGCCAGGAAGAAGAGGTTGAAAAGTTGTCTAAGGAGTTGGAGCTGAAGCAGGTTGTACTTCAAAGGATGAAAGTCACTCTTGCCCAGAAGGACGAGTTGCTGTTGAAGGACTTTCCTTGAAGGATTCTCGCTACCTACTTATCTTTTCTTTTAGATGCTTTTCCTTTTTGAGTGATAGTGAGGATTTCCTTTGACTACCGGTTTTGAATTAATGGGTAATTGAATTGGTTTATTTTGAGATAGTTTAGTGAATAATTTTTCTGAAAGAGGTTATTTTAAATGGAATTTGCATCTCGGTCATGAATGATTGCACATGTCATGTGGAATTGCAAACGTTGTATAAAAAGGAAGTATGAATGGAAACAAACATGGTATTTGATTATTGAGCCTCTTTTCTAGTGTGCGGGGATGCCAAGTCCCCAAGTGAATTCTAAAGCTATCTTTCTTGTAAAACTATTGAATAGAACTTACTTGCTTTTGAAGATTTGCTTGTATCAACCGAAGTAGCCTCTTTAAGGAAGTCGTCCACATTAATTTCTCATAGAATGAAAGCTATCCCTTTGAACCAAGCTTCTCATTAACAACGCGCTTCAAAGCGTTGCATTCCTTTGGTGGGGTGGTGAAGGGAACCGGGTGGAAATGACAGTACTCGGGTCCATTACTTCTTGATCAATTGGTGGGCGCCATATAGGAGGTATCTCCACCTCTCTGTTTCGTACCCACGTCTCCAGCAACTCCAAAATCTTTTCCATTGGGAATGGAAAGTGTAGGTACTTCGAGTCTTGCTTTTCCTGTGTTAGTGGGCATCGTGATGTCTCTACGTGGCTTTGATGTGGAGCACGTTCCGGAGATGAAGTTGGAAGATTTTCGAGTGCCATCATATCTGCGGATCGCTTGCCTGGGTAAAGGGATATGGAAGCTGTCGTAATATCACTGCTGAGTGATCGAATTGAACGCTCCCATCCCATGTATTCACGTATTTCCTGATTGATCTCTCCTTCCTCAAGCATTTATTCGCCTGGTTGGAAGGTCGATGCGGATTGGACAGTCTTCCGGGCTTCAACAAGAGTTTTGAGATATAAATCTTCTAGCGTGGCTCCGTAGGCCTCTGCAGCTCCCTTTCTTTATCCCGGCAGACATTGTAGTACTCCAGGACAAGTCCTTTCCTATGCAGAGTTGCCTCGAGTCTTCATTGTTGACTGACCATGTTGTTCATCTTTCCGAGTCTCATGCGGTTACGCGCTCTTTTTCCTCTCCACAAGTAAAGGTGTGACTGCCAAGGATTGACATTTCTTGACCGCCCGAGTAGATTGCCCTCTCCGTAATTGTGCTGTTATATCATTCAAAAGGCGGAATGTTTCGCTCTCGTCTTCTAGCGATACCAAATGATTTGCCAAGACATCCTCCAGCATTCTAGCTACACTTCCCATGATATCTAAATCACCTGGTGTTTCTGGGTGAGGATACATTACGAGATGAAAACCAAAAAATTGAGAATTCAATTTTGTGCAACCGAGAGGTCAACCTCCCACTGTGGTCGCCAATTGTTTATGGGTGAAAACTATTCCTGCCGAATTTGGTAATTTGGGGTGTGTGGATGAGGAATGAATCTAAACCCTAAACAAATGCACTTACGGTGAGTGCTTGAGATTCGAGAGATCAATCTGGTGCAAGTCCGGCCTAAACCAAGAAATGGCCGTTTGGACTTGTTTCGGTCAAAGTGAAGGAGATGGGGTTGATCTTAGGGAGGAAGCAAAGAAGGTGTTGAGATTGTGAAGATGTAGGCTTGTTTATGACTTGTAACGAAGGAAAAAGTGAGCAGGCTTACGATTGATGCAAGTAGGCTCAGGTGTTTGAATATGTTTTGTATTAACACTTGGTTTCGTCTTGTCTCGACTTGCTGTTATTTGGAAATAGGGAGGAGAACCTATTTATACAAGTCATTAAGCCTTATTTACGTCTCTCGTGGGAAGTGGAGGAAGTGGAGTGATGGAGTAGTGGAGTTGTGTGTTGGTGTTACACGACCACTCTTTCCCACTTCTCCCGGTCATCTCTAACCGTCCATGACTTCCTAACACGTTCTAATGATGGCGCGTTGCACGCCGTAAAATGTACCAAACCAATACCCCAAGATGTATCCCCCATTTGTGACATGATTGATGTCCGGAACGTGTGGATCGTGGGACCCACAAAAAGGTAGCATGTGATGCTAGATTAAATATTTGCGTTATTCGGAAGTTGATACTTGTGAAGTATCGTGTGTATTCTATGCAAAATGCATCATGGTGTGGTAGAGTGGCGGTGATGATTACCATGGCGCCTCACCGACCAATTAACTCCCGACTGTGGGTTGTATAACCAAGCAAGTGAAGTTGGACGGACGAGATGATCTTTGAGACCCTCATCTGCACCGTTGATGGAATTAGGGTTTTGAAGAGGTGCGTAGGCATCACTCTTTCTGGCTTGGTCGAAACCAAGCATGGGAAGTATTTTGAAAG
>JAJJWW010005976.1:0-125234 GCA_023531295.1 Papaver armeniacum
ATCAATCAAAGGGTCATGATCTCAAATAGACTGGTGATATTAAACTCACCAAACCGCTCAAGATATCAGCAAATGGTTCCAGCATACAACATGAGTAGCGTGAGAAGAAGCTCACCTGATGATTTTACACCGTTGGGCAAAGCAAACCGATGAGCTGGGAGCAACAGAAGAATCTAGATGAGCTGTTTACCATCTCTTCTGAGTGGATATTATCCTGGCAATACATCCAAAATTAAAGTAAATTGAAGAAATGAGTAAGGAGATGTGGCTGAAAGACATTGACAACATGCATAAATCTAAAAAAGTTCTGAAAGTTTCCTGAAGTTTAATGTTTTGCCTTTTTCAGAGCTTAAACATGCCTAAACCTCAAAAAGCTCTCTTTACGAAAGTTTCTGAAACTCTTCATTAACATATATATGTGATCATAAACCAATTTAATCTAAGACTAATGTGTTTTTAAGTAAAGGCTGAAGCCTGAAATTTTCGCATGATTTCAAAGAAATTAATGACACTCTGCTATGACTCTACCCATTCATTCACAAATCAGCAATTTCACACTTATGAAGAGATTATGTGAGATACTTGCTAGGGCACTTAAATTATTTGAAGGCTCTTGGGCACTAAATCTCCATTGGCAACGCCATATCTCTATCTGTTCCTGGATTTGGAATTCTCATATCTTGACATATCCCAGCAAAGCAGCATGATTCATCAACATGCTGTTTATTCACAATGACTTCATTCCTCGGATCTATCAATAACACTCATTATTATTCTCATTCATGAGATGCCACGATCACCCGTACTAAAAAAGATACTTTGTTAATCACCTCTTCACTGCCGCCGACTATGAATTGTTAATGGGGAACAAGCCAAGCACTGCCAAGCACTGAAAGTAAAAAGTATGAAAAGAAATAACAAACCTTGGTCCTGTGATCAATTGCACCGCAAAAGCTGGGTGATATGAGCTAATAAATCACCAAACAAACGTACTGGGACCGACTTCATTGTTAACATCCTGTCCCCACTTCTCGGGTTCTCCCGCCCCCGTAGACTTTCTTCCATTTCTGGGTGGAGTCTGCATGATCTGGACTCACCATACGATCATCCTATGGTAAAGCGGCTGAAATAATCTGTATGGCAAACTCGTATAAAGTGGATCACCACCGCCTGCAGTCCCATACCATTTCTAAAGTTAACCAGAGATGTCATCTCCTGAAACACCACCTTTGGGAAGTGACTACTATGGAGCTGGGCCATTCTCGTGAAGTGGCTACTTCAGACACTCATTTATACAGCGGTATCTAACAAAAAACGTATGAATGGGTGGAATAAAGGTGCTCATGTTATCGCCTACAAAAATTGTAATTCCATCCAAACTCTACCTCATTTACAATTTCAAGAATGTAGGATTCATAAATCTTAGAATTTGCTCAGCTCCTTTCAAACCCGTAAAACGAACAAATTCGTTATTCAAAACCATAATCATATTTTGCAAATCATGAACAACTACGAAACTTCCATCATGTGAATGGGCTTTACATTATTTTTCACCGTGGGGAGCGACTTCACCGAGTGAACACTACCCATTTTGTATATACTACTGTATCACAAACTTATATAAACCGTATTTATCAAAATTGTATTTAATTGCTGAAATCAAAATTTTAATTTCTAAGTATAAATTTCATGAGTAAATATCACGATTTTGTAGACAATTTAAAATCATGAATTCACTAAACACATGTTTGCTTTTAATAATTGTTTATAACTTAAAAACTTTAATTTCCCCAAAATCTTTAAACTGTGAACAACCATTGGAAATTTAATGGAAATATTCACTGGTTCTCTCTCAAATGATATACGCCCATTTTATAATTGTGGAAAATCACAACAGTATATTATTCTCACCATGGCAATTGCCCACTTTGCCAGCTTGTTCAAACTGAAACATACCTTTTACAAAATATGTAAATATTTAATGAAACTTTAATGTAAATTGAAAAAGATTTGCATTTCTGCCCTCGCATTTAATCCGTATTTGAAACTAGAGCATACTTTCAAAGACTTAAAGCTCAAGACAAAAACTCTGTGAAAGCTTTGCAAAAACAAATTTATAAACTCAACTGCATTTATCGCTCTTAAAAAAACCTTTCTCTCCTTGATACACCCACCTTGAAATGAGTTATCCCACCTCTTGTGAAACTTTACATTTAAAAATAAAACTTTGGTTTTTGAAAGCCCAGGACAAACTCCACATGACTGAGCCCATTTTTGTTTGTTCCTTAAACTAATGTAACTAATTCAGTGCGTCGTCGCCTTAAATAAGATTTCATGCCCACCCATGAACTAAATCACTAAGGTTCCGCATTCAAGTTGACCGAGAAATATGACCCATTCCTCGTTGTTGGTGGGACTCGGCTATAGATGATTTACAAAGGCTAAAACTGAAATGATATTGAACATAATTTGGATCCATAACTGGAAGGGAGTATTTAGGCTATGTCTCTCACCAAGTACGAAGTTCATGCTAGTAAGAACCTCTCAATTTCAGAATACCGCTCTCTCGCAGTATGATGTAGTCTCTTAAATCAGGTAATGGCATATCTCTATAAATACTGTGCAACCCCCTGGGAATACTTATATATAGAACTGGTGATTGGGACTACTTCTATGCCTTTTGGCTCATAGTATAGAGCAGAGCAATCACCCTGTGATGTAACAATGTTCTCTCCCCGACTATATAAAAGAAAAACAGACTGCAAAGCCCACTAATTTCCAATCTCCCTCAATAATTAATGCCCGACTTAATGTGCTAGTATATAGAGCCACTACCATATTCTCAAAACTACAGAGCTGTTAATCGAACTCGAAAATATCTAACATTTTGGCATATTTCGTTAGCTTCACCCAGGTCTCTTCCTAGAATTCCATGGGTTAGTAATAATATTCAACCGCACGCATCCGAGCCACTATGTTTCTGATCAAACTTTGCAAGTGTATTTAACAATAATGCACTTCAATGAGCACCCGAACACACTTCTAATGAGTATTTTAATAATACTACAGAGCGTTTAACTCTATAAAATAGGGAAGAAAGAAGAATAAGAAATATTAATTGCTGCTAGGGGACCAAGGCTCACCACCAAGCAATGGCATGTAAGTCCTAATGCCTAAATTCCTTTATATTTTATCATATTTATTATTTTGACCTCATGAAAACTTTTCATTTGAACAAATATCCTTGTTTTAAGGAAACTCCGCCGCAGGTGCTCTTCTGATTGCTGAAATAATAGAAATTAGTGGTGTCATGACTGTGCCCTGGGTATCCTGGCCGGGCATGCTCTACCATGGCCTGCATTCCTAACACCCTCATGAACCACTCAATATTTTATTATTATTTCCCTAATTTCTATGAAACCCTTAATCTTATGATATTTCTTTGATCCTATGAAATATAAATTAGGGAAACTCTAGATCTGGGCCATAGTCGCCTAACATGCCCCTAGCTGGCCCTACACGCCTATTTTATTATTAGGCTTTTAATGCTCTCTTAATCCCATGAAATTCTTGACTTCATGATGTTTCAAATTATGAAATTTTCAAATCATGGAATAACAGCATAATTTGAAACTTACGGACTAAAGCTCCAGCTGCCAACTATGCCCCTTAAACAAATCTCCCACACGTCCTATTTTTATTATTATTATTTATGTTTTCCTCATCCTATGGAAACTTGACTTTGAAACCCTTGTTTTAATAAATTTGTTTTTATGATATTTCTTAAAATTAAGTGAAAACATAATAAATTAGGGAAAATACCATGGGACCTGGGCCTTTTGGGCTTGGCCATGCCTGGCTATAATCAGTCCTGACACTTCAGAACTTTTCTATTATTTCGGGATATTTTCCTTCATCCTAAGTGAAGTTTTTACCATTCCCAAGAAAAACCCCGATTTCAGAGCATTTTCAAATAAGTCGCTTTAAAACGATACCAAAAATAACAAATCTTAAATCGGAGATAATGAACACTTCTGGGTGACGTGAGAAGGTACCTTGACCGACTGGTGGTTGGCCCTTTTGGCCTTTGCAAGAGCCACTCCCATGTATTTTGATAATTTTTGACCACCTAATCACACGTACATTAGTCCAAAACCTTCCAAACAACTTAGAACTTCTATAAGATTTAATAAGACCTGAATCCTACTTCACTCTGTGGTTGGCTCATGACTTTAGTTATCCTCACACCTCAGCAATTTAATTAGTTTTGTCATCTAAGTATCTGGGAGTGAGTATTTTTAAATAAATGATTAAAACTAAATATTTAATCATCCTTTTCAATAAATCAAACTTGATTTTGTGGAGTAATTTTTGATATTGCCTTGAGATCCATGCCATATGGTTGATCCATAACCCATGCAGTCATTCCCTCTCTTTACCTGTGTTAATTTTTCACATGCCGCTAATCAACAATTGACCAAATTAGGCCTTTGAGTCCATGTCTATAATCCCATAGCCCAATGCTTACACTTGGATGTCAGATCCCCATGATCAACATTCCTTTATTTATCATAATGGCTCAATTGTTGGTTTGGTCGGTCATGGCAAATAATTCACCGAATGAGCAATATTTGCCTGTATGGAGCAATATTTGCTCAAACCAAGGAATACCGTGTTCAACCATCAATATTCAATAATCTAATGAATGAGTACATTTGGCTCATATCTTATTCACGATTATATCCTGCCTCAACAAGATGCCCAACTATGGTCTCAATACTCTAAACCGTGCTAGACTTAATAAACAAGGACTCACTGGCCCCATGAAGCTGCTGAAGAATCACTAATTAATACAATGGCCTCTTTGGTACCTACAATCAAGTAATGGTATACCGCCAATCACAGCACGGGGATATTAATTCAGGTTTTGGTCCGAGGCTCCGCGTGACGGTAAGCTCACACATGTATGAATGCATGAAAGTCGCAACTGGGCCAAGGAGCCATTGGGTAGACATTAGAGCGATCGGCTAATTGCAATACAATTTCAGCCTTTTTAAGAGGACCAAGATCAAGTGAATTATACATTGATGCAGGCATAACATTAACGGATCCACCTAAATCCAACATAGCTTTGTGTTGATGGTGGATTTTCATTTAAGGTTAAAATTATAAAAACCAAAAAATCATGCGCTGACATCTTGTAAAAGATAAAGCCATTAATAAGAGTTGGATACTCCTTCACTTTACTAATTCACCTAAAATGGAGCATGTGGCAACAATCCCATTCTGTGAATTAAATACACGAAATTTATCCAGGTTGGAGCATGTAGCAACAATCCAATATACCATGTGAATTTATAGCATTATTAATTAATGCATGAGCAGCCTTGTATTTCCTGTACTCATTATTAGTGCGGCATGACGACTGAGTTTTGCTCTCAGCAGAGCAACACGAACCTCCAAGCATTATAATGAAAGCATGTACGAAATACCCACACAAGTTGCAACTCTCGGTGTGTTATACTAGCCCGATTGAGAACTCTCGGTGTGTTATACTAGCCCGATTGAGCATCCGGACGGTCCGTATCAGTCTGGATATGATCTCGTTCATCCAACCTCACCAGCGTGATTGGATGGCCCAGATCAATTCCATAACCCCCAAGCGGGTATGGAATATTCAGCTGCCAGAACCAACGCGGACCCCGCATGGTCGGCCTCCCAAAATATTGGCATAGCTTGCCAAAACGTCCAAACCAGAGAGCGTATGGACGGGAAAACCCTAAATTAGGGTTTGGGGCATATTACATATGTCGCAAAACAGTCTCAACCATCCATCTTCGCAGGTATAGATGGATGGCGTAGATGTAGATTCAAAGGGCCCAGAGCATGTCAACACAATCACCGTGGGCCCGCCTACATACCGACCAATCGGTCGGGACTAACCATGGTTGGTCATCCCGATTACGTGCGCCCGAACGAGCATGACGCACGGCCGTGAAACCCAAAATTAGGGTTTTGAGCATCACGAGCGTCCATCTTCTCCAGCACGAATGGAGGATCCCAGATTAGATTAGCGAGTCGGTCATACTAGCATGACCACCGTGGGCCCGTCTATCCCCTCACGATCGGCCAAGGCATATCATGCTGGCTATCCCAAAATGCGCGTCCAAACTTGCGTGGTCACACTTCCCAAATTGCAACCGATCTCGACCACTCAACTTCACTTAGGACGATTTGAGTGGCTTAGATCACGTTTTCATGGGACGATCGAGTATAGGCGTGAACACCAGCCTACCACCTACACTCCAGACTCGATCGACCAAGACCGATCAAGAATTGGTTGTCTTGGAACGCGCGCCTGAAGATGGCGTGATGTGCGGCTCTTGCGGCACTAGTTTTACTGTCACAAATTGATCTCGACCACTCAACTTCACCGGACGAATTGAGTGGCCCGGATCATAATTTCGTGAGGTAATGGGGTATGGGCGCCTGCACCATCATGCCGTCTACACGCATGTACGATCGTCCTGGCCAAAATCATCTCCTAAGCTTGGATTCGACCAAGCTGAAGAATGATGCCTGCGCACCTCTTCAAAACCCTAATTCCATCAACGGTCGCGCAGATGAGTGTCTCAAAGATCATCTCGTCCAGTCCAACTTCACCGGCTTGGTTATACAACCACGGTCGGGAGTTAATTGGTCAGTGAGGCGTCATGGTAATCACCACCCATCACTCTACCACACCATGATGCAGTACCTGCATAAAATACACATGATACTTCACAAGTATCAACTTCCTGAATAACGCAGTTATTCAATTTAGCATTACATGCTACCTTTTGTAGGTCCCACGATCCACACATTCCGGACATCAATCATGTCACAAACCGGGGGATACATCTTGGGGTATTGGTCTAGCGGTTTACGGCAAGATGCGTGCAACGCGCCATCACAAGAACGTGTTAGGAAGTCATGGACGATTAGAGATGACAGGAGAAGTGGGCAAGATCGGTCGTGTAACACCAACACACAACTCCACTACTCCATCATTCCACTTCCTCCACTTCCCACGAGAGACGTGAATAAGGCTCAAATGACTTGTATAAATAGGTTCTCCTCCCTATTTTCCAGACAGGGGAAAGAACACAAGTCCAGACGAGACAGAAACCAAGTGTTAATACAAAAACGTATTCAAACACCCAGAGACTGCTTGCATCAATCGTAAGCCTGCTCACCTTTCTGTTACAAGTTATAAGTGTTTATGGGTAAAAACTACTCCTGCAGAATTTGGTAGTTTGGGGTGTGGATGAGGAATGAATTTAAACCTTAAACAAATGCACTGCGCGGTGAGTGCTTGTAGATTCGAGAGATCAATCTATGCAAGTCCGGCCTAAACCAAGAAATGGCCGTTCCAGACTTGTTTCGGTCACAAAGTGAAGGAGATGGGGTTGATCTTAGGGAGGGAAGCGAAGAAGGTGTTGAGATTGTGAAGGTGTAGACTTGCTTATGACTTTCAACAGGAAAGTGAACAAGCTTACGATTGGTGTAAGCAGGCTCTGGTGTTTTCTTGTTGTTTTTCTCTCTGTTGTTTGGAAATAGGGTGGAGAACCTATTTATACAAGTCATTGAGTCTTATTCACGTCTCTCGTGGGAAGTGGAGGAAGTGGAGTGATGGAGTAGTGGAGTTGTGCGTTGGTGATACACGACCAGCCTTGCCCACTTCTCTTGTTCATCTCTAACCGTCCATGACTTCCTAACACGTTCTTGTGATGGCGCGTTGCACGCCGCACGTCTGTAAACCGCCAGACCAATACCGATATGTATCCCCCGATTTGTGACATGATTGATGTCCGGAATGTGTGGATCGTGGATCCACGATAGGTAGCATGTAATCACGAATTGAATACTTGTGTTATTCGGGAAGTCGATACTTGTGAAGTATCGTATGTATTTTATGCGCAGTCTTTGCATCATGGTGTGGTAAAGTGATGAGTAATGACACCTTACTCACCAATTAACTCCCGACTGTGGTCGTATAACCAAGTCTGGTGAAGTTGGACGGATGAGATGATCTTTGAGACACCCATCTGCGACCGTTGATGAAGTTAGGGTTTTGAAGAGGTGCGCGGGCATCACTCTTCAGCTTGGTCGAAACCAAGCATGGGATACAACTTTGGCCTAACCAACCATACATGCGTGTAGATGGCATGATGGTGTAGGCGCATATACCCCATTACCTCATGAAAGTATGATCTGGGTCACTCAATTCATCCGGTGAAATCGAGTGGTCGAGATCGATTTGCGACAAAAAACTAGTGCCGCAAGGGCCGCACGTCACGCCCTCTTCAGGCGCACGTTCCAAGACGACCCATCTTGGTCGGTCTTGGCCAATTGGACTGGTGTGAAGGTGGTAGGCTGATGTCCACGCCTATACCTGAATATCCCATGAAAACGTGATCTCGAGCCATCCAAATCGTCCGCGCGAAGTTGAGTGGTCGAGATCGATTTGCGGTTTGGGAGGTGTGACCACGCTAGTTTGAGCGTGCGTTTTGGATTAGCCGAGGCATGATATGCCTTGGCCGATTGGGTTAGGGAATAGATGGGTCCACGGTGGTCATCTTTGGTATGAACGGACGGCTTAATCTAATCTTGGACCCTCCATTCATGCCGGAGAAGATGGACGCTCGTGATGCTCAAAACCCTAATTTTAGGTTTCAAAGCCGTGCGTCTTGTCTTGTTTGGGCGACGATTTTGTCACGAACAAACATGGTTAGTCTTGACCGATTGGTCAAGTGTGTAGGCGGGCCCACGGTGATCGTGTTGACATGTTCTGTGCCCTTTGAATCTACATCTACACCCTCCATCTATACTGCGAAGATGGATGGTTGAGGCTGTTTTGCGACACATGTAATATGCCGCAAACCCTAATTTAGGGTTTTCCGTCCATAATGCTTGGTATGAACGTTTTTGGCAAGCTAGGCCAATGGCCGACCGTGCGGGTTCCGCATTGGTTGGCGATGGATATTCCATACCCGCTTGGGGGTGATGGAATTGATCCGGTCATCCAATCATGCTTATGGAGTTGGATGATCGCAATCATATCCGGACCGATACGGTCAATCAGGATGCTCAATCGGGCTAGTATAACACACCGAGAGGGGCTCAATCGGGCTAGTATAACACACCGAGAGTCAGCCTGTACGGGTATTTCGTACATGGTTTCATTATAGTGCTTGGAGGTTCGTGTTACTATGTAAGAGTAACACGAAGTCGTCATGCCACACTGATAATGAGTACTGGAAATACAAGGCTGATTAGAAATTCACAGGATGGGATTGTTGCCACATGCTCCAACCTGTAGGAATTTCATGTATTCACAGAATGGGATTGTTGCCACATGCTCCATTCTTGGTGAATTAAGTGAGGGAGTATCCAACACTTATTAATGGCTTTATCTTTTACAAGATGTCAGCGCATAATTTTTTCCGATTTTACAATTTTAACCTCAAATGAAAATCCACCATCAACAATAAGCAAGCCAAAACCTTCACAATCTCAACACCTTCTTCGCTTCCCTCCCTAAGATCAACCCCATCTCCTTCACTTTGTGACCGAAACAAGTCTGGAACGACCATTTCTTGGTTTAGACCGAACTTGCACAGATTGATTTCTCGAATCTACAAGCACTCACCATGCAGTGCATTTGTTTAGGGTTTAGATTCATTCCTCATCCACACACCCCAAATTACCAAATCCGCGGAGAATAGTTTTCACCTATAAACAATTGGCAACCACAGCGGGAGGTTGATCTCTCGGTTGCAAAAAATTGAATTCTCAATTTTTCGGTTTTCATCTCGCGATGTATCCTCACCAGGAAACCACAAGTGGTTCAGATACCATGGGAAGTATAGCTAGAATGCTGGAAGATGTCTTGGCAAATCAAGTCGGTATCGCTAGAAGACAGAGCGAAACATTCGACTTTTGAATGATATAACAAAGACAATTACAAGAAGGGTCGGCAGGCATCTACTCAGGCAGTGCAAGAAACGCTGAATCCTTAGCCAGGAGTCACACCTTTACCAGTGGAGAAGCAAAAAGAGCGTGTAATCGCAGGAGACTCAGGAAAGAGGAACAACATGGTCCAGCCAGCAATGAAGACTCGAGGCAACTCCACAGAGGAAGGGACTTGTCCGGAATACTACAATGTCTCCAGATAAAGAAAGGGAGCCTGCAGCCTACGGGGCCCCGTTAGAAGATTTATATTTCAAAACTCTTGTTGAAGCCCTAAGACTGTCCAATCCCGCATCGACCTTCCAACCAAGCGAAGAAATGCTTGAGGAAGGAGAGATCAATCAGAAATACGTGGATACGAGAGGATGGGAGCGTTCAATTCGATCACTCAAGCGGTGATATTACGACACCTTCCACATCCCTTTACCCCGGAAAAACGATACGCGAGATATGATGACACTCACAAATCTTCCAACTTCATCTCCAAAACGTGCTCCACATCAAAACCACGAAGAGACATCACTACGCCTACTAACACAGGAAAAGCTAGACTCAAGGTACCTACACTTTCCCTTCCCAATAAATAAGATTTTGGAGTTGCTGGAGGCGTGGGTGCGAAACGGAGAGGTGGAGCTACCTCCGGTATGGCGTCCACCCACTGACCAAGAAGTAATGGACCCGAGGTACTGTCATTTCCACCGGTTTCTTCACCACCCTACCAGTGAGTGCAACGCTTTGAAGCGCATTGTTCAGGAGAAACTTGGTTCAGAGGGATAGCTCTCATTATCTGAAAAATTAATGCGGACGACTTCCTTGGAGAGGCTACTTCGGTTTGATACAAGTGAGACTTCAAAAGCAAGTAAGTTCTATTCAGCAATTTTACAAGAAAGATAGTTTTAGAATTCACTGGGGACTTAGCATCCCGCACATGGAGAAAGAGGCTCAGTGATCAAACGCATGTTTGCTTCCCTTCATACCTCCCTTTTACACGACATTTGCAATTTCATATGACATATGCAATCATTCATGACCAAGATGCAAATTCCATTTAAAATAACCTCTTTCAGAAAAGTTATTCACAAAACTATCTCAAAATCAACCAATTCAATTACCTATTAATTCAAAACTAGAAGTCAAATTATGAAAAGAAATCCTCACTATCACTCAAAAAAAAAGAAGAGACAAGTGTATAGCACGAATCCTTCAAGGAAAGTCCTTCAGCAGCAACTCGTCCTTCTAGGAAAGAGCGACTTTCATCCTTTGAAGTATAACCTGCTTCAGCTTCAACTCCTCAGACAACTTTTCAACCTCTTCTTCCATCCTTTGAAGTACAACCTGCTTCAGCTTCAACTCCTCAGACAACTTTTCAACCTCTTCTTCCTGGCGAGTAACACATTCTGCAGAAGGGGCTTCACCTTGTAATTTCTGGAGCTCCCGAATCTCGGAGAACCCTTTGAGGAACCAAGGAGCATTGAAGTCGTACTGCACAAACACATCTCGATGGCACTTCCAGTCTTCAATCATCTCCTCAGAAACTGTTCGACCAGTTGTGACGCTCATCCCATGGATAGAAAATAAAGCCTCCTGAACGCGGTTGACCAATGCAAGACGACTTTTGAGCTTCGTAGTGGTAGCAATGTGGCCGTGTTTCTCCCATATTGTCGTGTACAACTCTTTGAACCGAGCCGGCACACTGAATCCTCCAACTAACACATGACCTGGATAAGGAACAATGAAAGGAGGATCGAACAAAGCTCCAGGTTGCGCTACCAATACTTCACCAGTCACAGGAGCCTTGTCAGTTGCAGGAGGTCTTTCGGAAGAAGTCACCACGACAGCTTTATTGATTGGAACATGCTCAGAACATTCTTCAAGGGGAGCCACCTCAACAATAGCGGATGTTGCCTCTCTTACATTCCTCCCGATATCTACTTCGCTCTGGGTGCTAATTTCCATCACGGCCCCATCAACAAGATCACTTAGGGAGGCGCCTTATCCAACCGAGCTTGCATCATCTCTGTCATGGTCGGGAAAAGGAGCGGTTTCTCCAGACTTCTCAGCATGAAGATCAGTACCGCCAGACTTCTCAGCATGAAGATCAGTACCGCCAGACTTCTCAACATGAAGGCCAACATTACCAACCTTCTCATTCGAATGCGCGCCAACCTTGTGAAGACATTCTCTTTCGGAATTCCCTGATTTCAAGCAAGGATCACTCTTAGAAGAATTTACTCTGGAGAAATGAAGGAACCAATGGAAAGAGATTTAAATACCTGCATATTGGAGGAATTGAGGATCACCGAACCACATGCCTGCCTCTTAGATCTCTCTCCAACCTGGGGACTGCAATCCTCAGCTCTGGTCCGTTTGGCTGGAAGTGGCCTCAACCGGAAATGCTCCTTCAGGACGTCAGAAGATGGCTCACCACGGGAATCTGTCACAACATCCTCCAAGAACTCTTGGAAAGCCAACAGTTGCTTCCTCCAAAATTCCTTATACTTGTCGGTTACCACTGAGTTTCTCCCAATAGGCCAGAAGGGAAGACTCTGTGATACAAAGAATATGTCAAAGATCAAAGATAACAGGAGAAGTTCTTTCGAAGCCTCCGAAGGACAAATAAAGGGAACACCCTGGTCAAATCCCATTTGACGAGCATCCCTGTCGATGTTGTACGGAGTCACAGTAAGAGCTTCGTTGAATAGAGATATATCCCGGAATGCAGCTGTGCAGATAAATAAGTTCTCCAAATTTCATAGTCTCGGCATTGGTACGCAACGCAGCATCAAGACCGTCAGAAGCGATAGCAAAAGTCTTTGGCTGAACAATGGAAGGGTGGATCGGCCCCCATGGGCGGAAATTTACAGAAGACACATTATCAAAGATATCCACGAGTTTCACACCGGTTCTGCGACGCCTCCTTTGCCAACGAAGTATTCTCGAGCCACCATACAAATTGCCGAGCGAAGTTGCAGGAGCAGGAGCATAACTTTTGAAATGTTCCCACAAGAATGCCTGAAGAAAAGCGAAGTGGACATACGACTCCACCTTCTTGTACCCGTTGGAAACATGCATATCCATTGCTAAGGCGTCCAGATGAGAATACAATGACCCAAGGAACAAGGCACCTAAGGGAAGAACTTCGCCTTTTGCTAGCTTTATAGCAATCTTAACCAGAACACCCCTTATGGTTTTCTCTCCAGAACCGTCGTCATATATATCTCTGGATAACCACAAAGACAGGAATGCAATCACACTGAGCTCATTTTCCAACTTCTGATTCGGCTCTGGGTTTACAGGAGACCATTCCGATACCCACCCGTGTAAAGCATCTTGTATCTTTTTCTCCTCCTTGTCCGGATCGTCGAAGGTCTGTCACCTTTCGGAGTATAGTGTCATGATCACATTGTTCCGTGTCAGAAAGCTCATAATAAAGATTCCCAGCAACGAGGCAGGTTCATCAATGCAGCTACGCTTTCCAGAGAAATAGTCATCTCTCCACATCTAGATATAGTTGTATGAGTAGAAGGGCGCCACCGAGAAATGAAAGTAATCAAACCCGAGATCTTTCTTAATTTCAAGAGTAGCAGATGCCATGACTGCATCGAGGATTTGCGCTTTGGTCAAATTGGCTTTAATTTTCTTATTATTCAACATGCACCTCATCCATCCTTCATAAGAGGCCAGTAGAGTATGACAAGTCTTGAAGTCGATAGCAGATGGCGGATATTCATTTCTTTGAAGACAGAACCTCATCACAAGTGCGAAGAAGAAGAAGATGGATCGAACTTCTATATTTTCTGAATCGGAAAGCAGGACTATCCTGTGACAGGGATGTTTCCTAATGTTTGGAAAAGACAAGGTGAACAACTCATCAGCAATGTTCGGCATATCTTTAAAGCTGTCAACACTTCCCGACTTGGCACCAGCATTATCTCCAGAAGCATATCGACAGGAGTTCTTTTCTTCATTCTACAATAAATACAGGAGTCAATACTTGTATTAAAAAAAAAAAAACAAGTGTGAACTGCATTCACGTTGGAATGCACAAGACTGGGATTGGGTCCAAGCACCGGCTCAAGTTTCAAGTCCGGTATTGGTTTCAAGTCTGGTATTGGTTTCAAGTCCGGTATTGGTTTCAAGTCCGGTATTGGTTTCAAGTCTAGTATAAGTTTCAAGTCCGGTATTGGTTTCAAGTCCGGTATTGGTTTCAAGTCTGGTATTACTCAAGCCTCATGTCCGGGCACAAGGCTAGTATGAGGTCGACTTTCAGTCAAGCATGTGTGGGTGGGACCCACGTTCGGATCAAACGCACATGGTGGGACTGCATTCGTATACACGTATTATAACACGGTTTTTCTCATGAGAATTGTGTTCATGAAATTCAAGCCAAATTTCTCTCCAAGCTACAACCTAAGAAACTAGGTTTTACATGCAACGATGGAAGAAGAAGCAAAAACGGCATATTCATGGGCTCGCGGAACTAAACAATTCTAGCAAAATGGGCGGTTTTACTATCAATCTTGATGGAAGCTGGGCATGATGTATCTATCAAAATATTTTTACCTAAGAAATTAGGGTTTTTCCTAAAAAAAAAAACAAAAAAAAAAAACGAAACTTACCTTGGACGGATGGACGGCAACGGACGGCGGCGACTCCGGTGGCAAAAGAATAGTCGGCGGGGAGCGATGGCGATCATGAGGCAGGAACGCCAAACAAAAAAAAATCGTGAGAAAAAGAATAGGGGGTTGTTCTCTTTTATAGACAAAAATTAGAAGAATCCCAATAGAACAAGGATTCCTCTTTTATTTGGCTTCCTCTTTTGATTCAAATACCCAAAGAAGGAAACCGGTCCCACCAAAGGATTCCATGCAAGCGCAACGGCATGGACAACTAGCGGTCGGTCAACACTCTTAGGGTAAATTTCCTTTATCTGTCTTTCTCACATATGTATGTCACCATCTCATGCCTACCCCACAATAGTGTAACCATTATGTGCTAGGCAGGGGACTTAATGTTGATGGTGGATTTTCATTTAGGTTAAAATTGTAAAAACCAGAAAATCATGCGCTGACATCTTGTAAAAGATAAAGCCATTAATAAGAGTTGGATACTCCTTCAATTTACTAATTCACCTAAAATGGAGCATGTGGCAACAATCCCATTCTGTGAATTAAATACACGAAATTCATCCAGGTTGGAGCATGTAGCAACAATCCCATATACCCGTGAATTTATAGCATTATTAATTAATGCATGAGCATCCTTGTATTTCTGTACTCATTATCGGTGCGGCATGACGATCGAGTGTTGCTCTCGTGCAGAGCAACATGAACCTCCAAGCATTATAATGAAAGCATGTACGAAATACGCGTACGAGTTGCAACTCTCGGTGTGTTATACTAGCCCGAATGAGAACTCTCGGTGTGTTCTACTAGCCCGATTGAGCATCCGGACTGTCCGTATCGATTTGGATATGATCTCGTTCATCCAACCTCACCGGCGTGATTGGATGGCCCGGATCAATTCCATAACCCCCAAGCGGTATGGAATATTCATTTGCCGAACCAACGCGGACCCCGCATGGTCGGCCTCCCAAAATATTGGCATAGCTTGCCAAAACGTCCAAACCAGAGCGTATGGACGGAAAACCCTAAATTAGGGTTTGCGGCATATTACATTTGTCGCAAAACAATCTTCACCATCCATATTCGCAGGTATAGATGGAGGGCGTAGATGTAGATTCAAAGGGCCTAAAGCATGTCAACACAATCACCGTGGGCCCGCCTACATACCGACCAATCGGTCGGGACCAACCATGGTTGGTCATCCCGGTCGTGCGCCCGAACAGAGCATGACGTTCGACCGTGAAACCCAAAATTAGGGTTTTGAGCATCACGAGCGTCCATCTTCTCGCACGAATGGAGGGTCCCAGCATTAGATTAAGCGAGGTTCGGTCATACCAAAGATGACCACCGTGGGCCCATCTATCCCCTCACCGATCGGCCAAGGCATATCATGCCCGGCTATCCCAAAACGCGCGTCCAAACTTGCGTGGTCACACTTCCCAAATTGCAAACCGATCTCGACCACTCAACTTCACCGGACGATTTGAGTGGCTTAGATCACGTTTTCATGGGACGATCGGTATAGGCGTGAACACCAGCCTACCACCTACACTCCAGATCGATCGACCAAGACCAGGCCAAGAATTGGTTGTCTTGGAACGTGCGCCTAAAGATGGCGTGATGTGCGGCTCTTGCGGCACTAGTTTTCTCATCAAAAATTGATCTCGACCACTCAACTTCAGGATTTAATTGAGTGGCCCAGATCATACTTTCGTGAGGTAATGGGGTATGGGCGCCTGCACCGTCATGCCGTCTACACGCATGTACGATCGGCCTGGCCAAAATCGTCTCCCAAGCTTGGATTCGACAAGCTGAAGAATGATGCCTGCGCACCTCTTCAAAACCCTAATTACATCAACGGTCGCGCAGATGAGTGTCTCAAAGATCATCTCGTCCTTCCAACTTCACCGGCTTGGTTATACAACCCTGGTCAGGAGTTAATTGGTCGGTGAGGCGTCATGGTAATCACCACCCATCACTCTACCACACCATGATGCGACGCATAAAATACACATGATACTTCACAAGTATCAACTTCCCGAATAACGCAGTTATTCAATTTAGATTACATGCTACCTTTTGTGGGTCCCACGATCCACACATTCCGAGACATCAATCATGTCACAAACTGGGGGATACATACTGGGTTATTGGTCTAGCGGTTTACAGCGTGCAGCGTGCAACGCGCCATCACAAGAACATGTTAGGAAGTCATGGACGGTTAGAGATGACAGGAGAAGTGGGCAAGACTGGTCGTGTAACACCAACACACAACTCCACTACTCCATCATTCCACTTCCTCCACTTCCCACGAGAGACGTGAATAAGGCTCAAATGACTTGTATAAATAGGTTCTCCTCCCTATTTTCCAAACAGGAGAAAGAACACAAGTCCAGGGCAGAGACAGAAACCAAGTGTTAATACAAAAACGTATTCAAACACCTGAGCCCGCTTGCATCAATCGTAAGCCTTGCTCACCTTTCTGTTACAAGTCATAAGCAAGCCAACACCTTCACAATCTCAACACCTTCTTCGCTTCCCTTCCTAAGATCAACCCCATCTCCTTCACTTTGTGACCGAAACAAGTCTGGAACGGCCATTTCTTGGTTTAGGCCGGACTTGCACAGATTGATTTCCGAATCTACAAGCACTCACCGCGCAGTGCATTTGTTTAGGGTTTAGATTCATTCCTCATCCACAAATCCCAAATTACCAAATCCGGCAGGAATAGTTTTCACCCATAAACACTTTGTTAAATGTAGTGTTACCAATTGTGACGGGAATGTCAAAACTACCGGGATCCTTGCACTTAAGTGGGAGTTTGTGTTGTAAGATTGCCGAAGCATTCTCCCCCACACTAAGCACTTCATTACCTTTTAGCCTTTGCTTATTGGTACACAAGTCCTTCAACACCTTTGCATACTTTGGAACTTGCTTAATACATCAATGAGTAGTATGTTCACATGGATCTTCTTTAGAACGTCTAAAATCTCCTTTTCTAGTTCCGCCTTCTTAGAAATTGCAAATCTGCGAGGAAAAGGTAAAGGAGGAACATAATTAGAAACCGTAGTTTTAGAGTTAGGAATAGGTACCTCAGAAGTTTGGGGAGGATCATCATTCTTCTCCTCCAAAATAGGTTCCTTTGGTGTTTCCACCTTGCCCGAATCAGTAACTTCGGGTTGCACAAGTTGTGTACCACTTCTCAACGTAATAGCATTGACACCCTCTTTTGGGTTAATAGGTTGAGAAGGGAGTTTCCCACTATTTTGTGCCTTCAATTGGTTCAACTCAATAGCCATGGAGCCCATTTGTGTCTGCAACTCCTTGATAGCACTCTTAGTTTCCTGCTGACTTTCTTTAAACATGGTGGAAATGCCTTGCATCATTGTTTGAAGCTTTGAATCGATATCGGAACCTTGATTTTGCATTGACTATTGTGCTTGTGGTTGCTGAAATTGTTTTTGTTGCGGTTGATATCCACTCGGACGGTTGAAAGTAGGTTGTTGAATTGCACCTTGCTTGTTGGCATAGCTAAATTTGGGATGATCTCTCCATCCTTGATTGTAAGTGTTGGATCATACCGTCTTTATTGATTTGGAAAGACCGCATTAGCTTGCTCGTCTTCATAAGCTTGAGAGGAACTTGGTATCACCGCGGCTGCAACTTGTTGCATCATTGCTATCATGTTACCCATTTGTTGATGAAGTTCCTCGACCTCGCTCACTTCATTTACTTTCCTAATAATCACATCTGAACCACGACTCAAGAATTGTTGGGAGTTTGCTGCCATGTTTTCAATCAACTCTCTAGCTTGTGCCACCGTCTTGCTCACTAGTGCACCACCACCCTTAGCATCAAGAAGATTCCTATCACTTGATTGGAGTCCTTCATAGAAGTATTGGATGATCATAGCGTCACTGAATTGGTGGTGAGGGCAGCTTGCCACCAATCTCTTGTATCGTTCCCAACATTCGTATAAGGATTCTCCCACATTTTGCTTCATCCCACAAATCTCTTTGCGAATTTGAGTAGCCTTTGATGCAGGAAAATATCTCTCTAAAAAAGAGTTTCTTGACCCATTCCATGTCGTGACACTTAGGAAGGTAAATAGTACAATCAATCCTTAGCACTATCCATCAAAGAGAAACGAAAAACTTTCAACATTGCACCATCCGCCTCAACATCCGCTGGAAGCATGGCCATGACAATGGTGTGGAAGTCCATAAGATGCTTGTTTGGGTCTTCATTCACCATGCCATGGAACTTTGGTAATTCTCTAAGCAACCCCGGCTTGATCTTAAAAGTAGAGTTTGTTTGAATACACCCCTGTTGTGTATCAAGCCTATGAGAAGCCAAGTCCTTGAGTGTACGATTCGCATCACCCATTGTTTCTTCTTCTTCAACTTGTGGTTCGTCTACGAATGGAACCTCTTGTTCTCCTTCTAGTTGTAACTCTTCTTCCACTTCTAACTCTTGATCTTCTGTTGTGTCTTGACTTGGTTGGAGTATCGTGCCTCTTCGAGTAGCTAACCCGCACCTTGGATAATTCCAATCTTTAGAAGCCAGGGATTAGGTACCTGAAAACAATTCTCGCAAACAAGTGAGGAACAAGACAAGAAACAAAAAGCAAAGATAAAAGCAGAAATTATAAAAAGAAACTAAAAACTTAATAACAAGCCGTATGCCTCCCCGGCAGCGGCGCCAAAATTTGACCGGTTGTCAGCCGAGAAAAAATAATTTCACTTTCTCACTCTACTAATATAAATGAAGTACATGGTAAGAAATAGTTTGTATCCACAGAGAGGCAATTATTGTTATAAAATTTCAGTTTCTAAAGTAACCAAGGGGGGATTTTTGTTTTATCTATGCAATAAAAATAATTGAAAGCAATAAAATAATTTTGAATAATCAATAAGGAGAAGATATTGGTCACGGGATAGTATCATCCACAAACATGTATTTTCATCAATGACTAGAATTGGTATTTTAATCTCTCATTTACTAAAAGTCCTAGGATACCTTGATCGCAAGAATATCCCGCTAATTCCCTGATTTCATCACAACCACATTAAAAGATGCATATGCGAATTCTTCCTAGAAAGCAACCTAAAGTGTAAAAGCACAATTAAGTTTAACTCCCTCAAAGCACTAAGTTCTATGGAATAAGACTAATCAAGGCAATCAAACGTGTAAAAGCACTAATTCATAACCAAGGTTATGATTCATATGCAATTATAAAGATGTATCACTACAAGTAATAACCACACTATGCTACTTAGAATCAGGGATAAACAACTATTTCGTATTGAAAATCCTAATCTAGCAATAGAGATGAATGTAAATCGGATTGATTCCGGACTCAACCAAACAAACAATCAAATCATATGACAATATTAATTATGAATCATAAACAATAAAGTATTGAGACAAAACTAATTCATAGATTTAAATAACATGTTGAGAAATCAACTTTATCCCATAACCAATAATATGTGTTTAGCTACTCATAGCTATGGAGTTCATCATAAAAATATTAATTGAATAGAAAAAGATGAACAAAAGCAAACCCTAGTAGCCTAAACAAAAGCGGCTCTCTCCAAGTTCCAAGAATAATACGTGATACTCAAAGTTGTAAAAGTATTTCCTTTAAATAGCTCTCTTGTTTCCAAAATTAGGTCTAATCTCAAAGGTCCAATAGATAGAAGTCCACCAAGCCCATATGTGAGAAAAACCCATGTAGAAAATATGCCCAAAAATTGTCGCCGGAAAACTGGTACTATGGCGGAAATTGACCGGAATCCGGCAAGAAAAGTATCTCAGGTGACCGGCAAAGTCCACCCGGTCACCGGTCATAGTCAGTCAACTCGGTCAAGGCTCAGCCGAGTCAAACCGGGTCATATGAGTCAGGTCTGAGTCAGTCAACTCATCTGAGTCAGAGCCTAACTAGTTTGCCAGGCCAAAGCCATTTTGTAAAGGCCAAATTTTGTGTTGCACCAGGATGGTGCATCACTGCTTCACTTCCAGCCATAATGGCATGCACACTTCTCTGTCACTTCCACAAATCAGCTGCATTTTCACTATAACCTGCAGTGCCTCAAGTCCTTCAGCTTAAACCCAAATTCAACAGTACCACTACCACCTGTAACAACAGCAGCTGCACCATTTGATCTCTCGAACTCAACACTACTACCCACTGCAATTGACTGCAATCTATCCTGTGACTTCAAACATTTGCTCAAGCTCACAACTACAACATACCAATGCCAGACTCATGTGCACATCCACCATTCAAAACCATTACAGATTCCAACCCTTCTTACAGCTTTAACTCATTTTTATCTCAGCTTCATAATCCAGTACTGTAACACTAACACCCTGTAACAACAGCAGCTATACAACCTCTCTCACCGCCACCTGGGACTCAGCCTGTAAGATCTTCTTATCCTAAACCAAAGGGGGTTTCTTCTAAAAACGAGGTCAAATCTCAGTGACTCCTTATTGCAGCCATGATTGCAACTCATCCAACAAACCACATTCATCCATTGCAAGTTTAATAGGGGTTCAATCCCATTTTACCTGCAATGCCCTTGCTACAATAAAATTGACTTCATCACGAATTTTGCTTGCCTCTTCAAGCTCAAATTCCACCAATGCATCTTTACCAAAGCACTAGTTCCATTCCTCGGCACCACCATTTCAACCATGTCAAGCCAACCAACACCACGAGAAACAGACCATTTTGGACTGCACCTCTGTTATTCACCACAATTGATCATCCACAAAGGAGTAAAAGAATTAAAAGTAAAAGTTTAGTACCTTCCATAACTGTACCACAATCACATCTTCCTTGAGCTCAAACAACCCTGCAATCATCTCATACTCTGCAAGACCCTTGTACAACCACAACACCAACATTGTTCCTCCATAACCCACAACCTGAGCTACATGTCTCTCAGCTACATAACTCAAACAAGCACCACAGACAACATCACTTCTTGCAGTTAACCAGCAACAGCATATCAACATCCCAGCTCCTTGCCTGCTTTTCCTAACTTTCACCTATTTGTGAATCTGCTCAATCATTCATTCAAGCTAACAATATCGGTTCAATTCAATTCCAACCTCAGCAGAGACAACACATCACTGATCTGTGTTCTTCTCAACTCTGCCATTCGAATTCAGTTCATCCACCACATTCAGCTCCAGCTCTTGACCTGCAACACTCTAGCAGTAATAGCCCAGCTGCAAGATACATCTCTCAGCTTCATATTATCATCAATCTCAGCTTCAGTAGCAGCTGCACCACCCTGTAGCTACCGTCTCAGAACCCATTTATTCATCATCTCCATCTTCTTTAAATCAGATTCAATCTTGCCTAAGATCTCGAATTCAGTACCGCCAACACCCCTTCGGCCATTCAATCTTCCATGGATCTGTTCTTCACCATCTTTCAATTTCATAAACCTCCTCCCTATAATTCAACCAACAAACCCTAGTTCGACTAATTTCTTCATCATCTTCTCCCTAGTTCCCCAGCACCACCAACAAATTCACAAACTCCGTCATTCACTATGAACCCTAGATTCCACCTACAAACCACCAGATGCAATTTTCTTCTTAACATCTCAAATACACCACCATACTTCAGTGAACTCATCTCCTTCATGCCCTGTAATAACCCCAAATTCCATCCTTGACAGTGACCACCAGATCCACCATCATAATTGTCACGATCTCAGCAGCGTCGCCTCTATTTTCCTTGCCTCTTCTGAATTTCAGACAAAATGATTGAGATGAATCACATTTCTCTCAATTTTAGGCCTTTGGTAGTAATAAAAAGGATACTTGCACCCCACTATAGGATAAGGGCCACCTGAATATATTTGGCATGTCAGTTCTATGGAACTGACAGTATATTCTTCACCTCTTTCTTGTGCAACCTATCTCGCTCCATGTATCTCTCTCCTGTGAAATGATCCTTTTGTTCTTTTCGCTCTAAATGGACTCTTTCTTCTTCTTTCGTTCCGAATGACTCCGAAGTACCTAAATACTCAAAAGTAAACATAAGAGATGCAATTCTCAAGGATAACAACAAAGAAAGCATAAATACTAGATATAAAATTAGGTGTTTTACAACACCTATCATAACGCTCGACTGTGTATACTTGATAGGCTAAGGGGTTGTCATTAGGGTACCCGCTTATCATTTATCGAGAGGTGTAACTATCACTGGGGTGTCCCCTAACCTATGCGATAAGGGTACCATTATCTATCCTACTTTAAGCAACCCTAAATCGAAAGGAGTGTGCCTTTCTTTCTTTCATTCACTTGATTAGTGAGAGAAGCGGCCTAGCTGTTGGTGAAAGTAGAAAATCGACGATGATGTTCGACTGTGAAGAAGTGAGGCATTTGCTATTTCAAGAGCAGTTGAAGAAGAAGCGAGGGTTCGATCTGTGAACATGGGTTGGTGGTGGAATCGATGGATTCAAGGAGAATTTTAATTCGGCGAGAGGAAGAAAATGGGTGTGATTGATTCGTAGTGTGAGCGAGTAGGATTTGCGAGAGGATAGATTTGAGAGGCAGTTCGAAGATTTCGGGGATGAGATTTAGTGGTTGTATTGTTGTTGGTTGTATGACGGTGAGTAGAGAAGAAATTGATGGTTCTATTATGGGTTGAGTATGCAATGATGGCAGGTCTTGATTGAGATGGGTTACGAGTGGTCTTGTGTGGTTTGGATTGGATCTTGCTAATAACACGAGAGGAAGAAATTGTACGGATCGAGAAGAGGCAGGGTTTTAAGCTTGGATCTTGACTAAGGGCGAGAGATCGAGCGGAGGTTGATCGAAATGGATGAGTTATATGAGAGCAGACGAGGGGTTGGTGGCGCTGAAGCAAGTCATGGTTGGTGCTATTGGTATAGATTGGCGGTGGTGTTGATAGGACTATTGCCTGTCGATTGGGGAAGAAGGTGGTAGTCTTTACATTACGAGGGAATTGTGGAATGGTGTTCGATTGTTAGATGAATGTGTAGGATTTTGAAGCAGGGAATGGCTAAATCGGCTGGAGGTGCTTTGAAAATGCCAAAACAAAGCGAAACTCTGCTGAATTTCTTACAGGCGATTGACCCGGCGATGAGCCCGATCTAGCTCGGCGATCCAGTAGATCGGCTCAGTGAGTAAGACCGTGCTTCGGCCAAGGCGGCTCGGAAGGCGACTCACCATGTCCTGGTTTGACCCAGATTGACTAACGATTGGTGAGCGGTTTGATCACTTTGGCCAGATTAGTCCTAACGGTGGGTGACGGAATATTCCGTCGAATATTCCAGCGGAGAAATTTCGGTGGCGGCGACTATTCGGCCGGATTAGGCCATGATACGGATTTTGGCGAGCCAAAAAATCCAGAATTTTCTATGGACTTCTCTCATGGGTGTGAAGACTTGGACTAGGGCGTGGATGGAGGTGGGCTCAAATTTGGAAGAGAAGATGGAAGAGTTGAAAGGCTTGGATTTGGAAATTGAATTGCTAAAGGAAAAGGATTCTATTCCTTGGAAGATTTGGAGAATATTGAAGCCTATAAATAGAGAAGTTTTCTATATCTTTTAGACATCTCTCACACACACAACACTTGTGTTTTTGCTAGCTTTTGAAAATTCTTCTTTTGATTATTTGTGTGAACTTGAAAATTCTCCTTTTAATTATTATTTGTGTGAATTTCAAAAAACATGGGTAGCTAATTTTATTATTGATTGAGGATGAATTCCTAGTTCTTAATATATGGTTTGAGTTTTGTTTCAATTCTATCTTGAGGTTTTTCACATGATTATCGTTTGTTTTTACTAATAGGAATGTTTATTCATTCATGATTGATTGATAGATTGTTTAGAGTGCACGCTAAATTGATTTGTTAATTTGATCTAAAGCTAGTGAAAGTTAGGGGATAAGTAATCGTTTCTTGACTCTTTACATAAGTAGCAAACATGAGACCTTGCGGAGGGATTCCGTGGAGCAATTGTGTGTGAAAACAACGTTAGCAAGTAAACCTTGATCTAAGAGTCTAACTACTAATATTGACCTAATAAGTTCATAAATCTTAATGCGTTTATTTAAATTACATCTAGAGTGATCTACTACTAGGTGGTTTGGTAAATAGAATCCGGTAGTCGAGAACTTCCGTGTCCGGTGATACAAGGGATTTAGGGGTTTAGCACTGATCTAGCTGTTTTACCTACGGTTGGTGATAATTTGTGACTAATAACAAGTAGAAAAGAACATAACTTGATTCATTATTTTGAAACGAAGAATGATTCCTTGATCTTGTCTCTCTTATTGATTTCAACTTTATCTTTTAATTGCTTTGTTTATTTTCTTTTGCTTTATACATCCCCCTTTTTGTGACAATTTTTACAACTAGAATCTCTTGCTCCTCGTGGGAACGAACTTGACTTCCATTATATTATTTTTAATTGAGTGGAAATATTAATTAATTTGATTGCACCTACGACACGCATCAAATTTTGGCGCCGCTGCCCGGGATCGAACCCGGGTCACCCGCATCAAATTTTGGCGCATTCTTGGGGAGCGTGACGGATGATTTTAGTTGTTTTTATTTTTTTTTTGGTTTATTCTTGCTTTGTTGGATTCTATATCGTATCTAACTTAGGTTTCTGAGAATCTTATTTCAGGTATCGGTTTTCCATGTATGGTGGACAAGAGCAAGCATATTACAACAATCAATACGGTTTTCAACCTCAACATTATGGCAACTTCCAACCATCCTTAGGATACAAACTTTATGGATATTCTCATACATATCAACAACCTTATGACGGGTATGTAAGTGAACAATCACTAGGAGGGGAGGATAGTTATGCTTCTAAATCTATGTGTGACCTCCTTGGTGCAAGGCAACCTAGTTTGAGGGAACTTGAGAGAAGGTTCTATCAATTGATCGATGAAGGCATAGCATCGGATGAAGAAATTCTTGAATCTAAAAGAACTTTAAGAATAGAACGTGAAAAACGTTATTATATGGGTTACGATGATGATTTTGAACCTTATGAAAATTATTGTAACAAGGATAAAGTTATTCCAACTCCGGATCATAATAACGATCCTTCACCTATTCAAAAGGAGGAGACTGGGTGTGACTTACCTATTGTTATAAACGGTGTAACACCCTCACAAGAAGATCTTAAAATCTATACCGATGAGAATCATTTTAGTGAATGGCCCGATTCCGATGATGAGAATGTTGAAGAGATGATAATAGAGGATGAAACCACATTGATTGATTTCGTGGAAGACCCAATTGAACTAGCCAATGATTTTAATGATGCCAAGACTTTGGTTAAGGTAGAAAACAATGAAGAATGGTTGCAAGGTTTAATAGAGGACCACGATATACAAGAGGTAAGTAATTCACTTGAATTTTTTAAGGATGAAGAGGATTCTATAATACAAGAGATTGTGCAAGGTTTGTCTAACCCTTTGCATATTGATTCTTCTCCTTTACCTCTTATTGGTTTGAATGTATGTCTTGAAAGTATTTTTGGATGATTTTGTTTCTAAATATCCACCATTGGAAACACTTGATGCTAACACCATGCAGGTTTGCCAAGAGGAACACATGGAAATTCCAAAATTCTATGTTCTTTATACACTTCCGAGTGTGGACGAGAATAAGTGTGGGGGAAATTCCTATCGAGCGATAATTTCACTATTATTTTCTTGTGCTAACATTTTTATGGAGTTATTGTTTGCAATACAGGTATTATGGGTGGATCCCCAAATTTTCCGATTGTTAGTATATGGGGAGTGAATCTTGCAAGAGCTAAGTCGGGCCGTCGACTTTAAAACAAGCGCTTCATGGGAGGCAACCCATCGGTTTTGTATTTTTTATCCTTTTGTTTTTGTTATTTCTTTTTCTTATTCCATATCATGTTGTTGATGGGTGAAAACTACTCCTGAAAAATTTGGTAATTTGGGGTGTGGATGAGGAATGAATTTAAACCTTTAAACAAATGCACTGCGCGGTGAGTGCTTGTAGATTCGAGAGATCAATCTGTGCAAGTCCGGCCTAAACCAAGAAATGGCCGTTCCGGACTTGTTTCGGTCACAAAGTGAAGGAGATGGGGTTGATCTTAGGGAGGGAAGCGAAGAAGGTGTTGAGATTGTGAAGGTGTTGGCTTGCTTATGACTTGTATGAGAAAGATGAGCGAGGCTTGCGGTTGATGCAAGCGAGGCTCGGGTGTTTGAATACGATTTGTATTAACACTTGATTTTCTGTCTCGTCTGAACTTGTGTTGTCCTTTGAAATAGGGCGGAGAACCTATTTATACAAGTCATTGAGCCTCATTCACGTCTCTCGTGGGAAGTGGAGGAAGTGGAGTGATGGAGTAGTGGAGTTGTGCGTCGACCGGTCTTGCCCACTTCTCTGTTCATCTCTAACCGTCCATGACTTCCTAACACGTTCTTGTGATGGCGCGTTGCACGCCGCACGCCAAACCGCCAAACCAATACCCCGGTATGTATCCCCCAGTTTGTGACATGATTGATGTACCGGAATGTGCGGATCGTGGATCCACGAAAGATAGCATGTAATCTTTGAATTGAATATCACAAGCGTTATTGAAAGTCGATACTTGTGAAGTATCGTGTGTATTTATGCGAGTGCTTTGCATTACGGTGTGATAAAGTGATGGGTAATGACTCCTCACTAACCAAATAACTCGACGAGGTTGTATAACCAAGTTTGGTGAAGTCGGACGGATGAGATGATGTTTGAGACATTCATCCGCGGCCAGTTGATGAAATTAGGTTTTTTAAAGAGTGCGCAAGCATCACTCTTCAGCTTGGTCAAAACCAAGCATGGGGAGGGTTTTGAAGAGGACCGACCGGGCATGTGTGTAGACAACATGCCGGTGTGCACGTCCATACTTCACTTTCCCAAGAAGACGCGATCTAAGCCACTCAATTTGACAGGTAAAGTTGAGTGGTTGAGATCGATTTGCGATAGGAGCTTGATGCCGCAAAGAGTCGCGCACCACACCCTTTTAGGCGTGTTTTCCAAGATGACTGACTTGGTTGGTCTTAGAGTTGGTTTGACGTGAAGGTGGTAGGCTAGTGTTCACACCTATACGACTATCCCATGAAAACGTGATCTAAGCCGTTCAAATCATCCGGTGAAGTTGAGCGGTCGAGATCGGTTGCAATTTGGGAAGTGTAACCACGCATGTTTGAGCGGGCGTTTTGGATTAGCCAGGGCATGATATGCCTTGGCCGGCGCATGAGGAGGTAGATGGGCCACGGTGGTCATCTTGGTATGACCGGACTGCTCGATCCGATCTTGTGACCCTCCATTCGTGCTTAGGAGAAGATGGACGCGCGTGATGGCTTAAACCCTAATTTTGGCTTTCAAAGCCGTGCGACCATGCTCTTTCGAGGCGGACGAATTTGTTGTAACCAATCATGTTTGGTTTTGGCCAGATTGGTCAAGTGTGTGGCGGTCACATGGTGATTGTGTCGACATGCTCTGGGCCCTTTGAGTCTACATCTACACCCTCCATCTATACTGCGAAGATGGATGGTTGAGACCGATTTTGCGGCACATGTAATATGCCGCAAACCCTAATTTAGGGTTTTCGTCCATAATGCTTGGTATGGACGGTTTCTTGGCAGTGAGGCCAATGGTCGACCATGCGGGGTCGGTGTGTGCATTCCATACCTGCTTGGGGGTGATGGAATTGATACGGGTCATCCAATCATGCTTGTGGAGTTGGATGGCTGCGATCGGATCATATCGGACCGATATGGTCGGTCTTGGGATGCTCAATCGGGCTAGTATAACACACCGAGAGGGGCTCAATCGGGCTAGTATAACACAAGGAGGGCTCGGGCTAGTATAACACACCGAGAATCGGCTGTACGGGTATTTCGTACATGGTTTCATTATAGTGCTTGGAGGTTCGTGTTACTCTGCAAAAGTAACACTCGGTCGTCATGTCACACCGATAATGATTCATTATAGTGCTTGGAGGTTCGTGTTACTGTAAGAGTAACACTCGGTCGTCATGCCACACAGCGATAATGAGTACTGGAAATACAAGGCCGATATGAAATTCACGGGAAGGGATTGTTGCTACATGCTCCAACACGGGAGGAATTTCATGTATTCCACGAGAATGGGATTGTTGCTACATGCTCCATTCTTGGTGAATTAAGTGAGGAGTATCCGTCACTTATAAACGGCTTTATCTTTTACAAGATGTCAGCGCATGATTTTCTGGTTTTTTTACAAATTTAACCTTAAACGAAAATCCACCATCAACACATGTTAAAATTTCCCACCTTGACTTTACTAGGAGGATTCAATTACATTGAGGACAATGTAAGGTTTAAGTGTGGGGGAGTGGTTAAGCATGTATTTAAAAAAAAAATTAAAAAAAAAAAAAAAAAAAAAAAAAAAAAAAAAATAAAGTTTTACATAAAAACTCCAACTTTTAGAGATTTTAGAGTCACTAGCATACTTCTAGGTATGTTTACATAGAGATTTTGACCGACATAATTGAACTTGGAAATGTTAGAGAACTACATTCGGATTTCTTGCTTGTTAGAGTGTTAAATAATGGATTTAATCATGCATAGGTGATGCGAATTTGGTGCGGGGAGAAGTGCATTATTAGAGTTCTTTGATCAATCATTAGTGGAGACTACCCGTATTCATATCATGTGAGGCAGACCAGAAATTTTCCATATACTAAAGAGCTTTCTTTTGAGTGTGTGTCACCGTACGTTAATTCGGGTAGAATGGTGAGCTACCCAACCTCCCACCAATAGAAGCACTACTCTTTGATCTCTTGAGTGCTAATTTTGTCAATCATAAGGGTGACGTCTATAGATGAAAGCCTCCTTCTTGTAGTTCGATTTGCAGTTAGCACCACTCTCTCTCGCGACAACAACGGGTCCATAGAAACACCATCATCATCAACAAGGAGCGACATCAAAATCTACAAGGAAAGTTGGAAAAAGTTCAAGGTTTACAAGCAACGGAATGAGAAAAAGAGCAAATTTCAAATTCAAGTAAAAGCAACATACAAAGAGCAGATTTTTACATATATGTTGAAGACTTACACTACAATGAGGTAATTTTATATCCAAGTATGAAGACTTATTTATAAAAGCGAAGAAAATCAAAAGGTGAGAATTGTTGAAGTTTATGATTTCGAGACGATACAAGTTGTGAAGAATCAAGTGGTAAAATACTTCTCCCACGGCCATGGTTTATTTTGTATTTAATTTCTCTAGTTTTGTTTCAAAAAAAAAAAAAAGAAGATAAAAAAAAAAAAAGCAAGAGAAATATTTGTTTTGTTTTTATTTATTTAATAAGCCGTGGGGAAGGAAAATTTATAAGGAAGTTTCAAGCGACAAGGATTTAAGGTAAAATGAGTTACAAATTGTTAAGGATTTATGAAATTCGAGAGTTTATCATCAATAGTTGAAACCGAAGACGAAGACCAAGAAGATCAAGACGAGGAGCGGAAGACGTTTCTATTGGATGCCGTGAGAGTGGTGTTATCATAATTGGCGATCGGATGTGAAGGTGAGTAAGTAATCTCATCCTCGATAATAATGGTTGATTTCCTTTCTTAGAGATCGTGGAAAAATGGTTTTTCAAAATATTAAAAGATGTGGGTTTTTAAAAATATTTCGGAAGTTGTCCTTCCCACCATTCAACGTGTTAGAGAATTTTCTCTTCATTTCCTACTGCACACATGTGTGACCCATAAAAAAGCCGTCTTTTTTAGTGCAATTATCATAAAATCCTTTTTGGTGAGGCGAAGTCGAGGCGAAATGCTTATTGATCGTTTCTCAAACACGTGAGTCTCTCATTATGGTGTGGTTATTTCTCACTCAACATTTAAGAACGAGAATATGTTCTTTAGTATTTCTAACTTCTTATTACTAGCATGCAAAAAACTCTATGTCCTCATAACTCTTTGGATGCTTGTGACGCTTGAACGCTTTGAAGTTGTGAGTTTTTTTAGTTTGATTTGCTCGAGGACTAGCAAAGTCTAAGTGTGGGGGAATTTGATAGGGTGTAGAATACATCCTATTTACTATCTATTGTTTATGCTTTCTTTGCTATTTTTCTTGTAAATTATGTATTTTACGCTTGTTTTGAGTTTTATAGCTACTTTGGAGTCGTACGGAGGAAAAGAAGAAGAAATCACCCAATTTGAGTCAAAAGGGCAAAAAGGTCATTTTACGAGGCGATTGATTTATGGAGCCAGATTAAGGTTAAGGGGACCCAATTTGGAGGAGTACTAAAGCCAGGTGAGTCAAGGCTAAGGGGGTTGTCATCGAGGTACCCCTTATCATTTATCGAGGGTGTAACTATCCCAGGGTGTCCCCTAGCCTATGCAGTAGGGTACCATTATCCTATCCTACTTTAACCCAACCCTAAATCGAAAGGAGTGTGCCTTTCTTTCTTTCATTCAATTGATTAGTCGAGAGAGAAGCAGCCTTTGCTTGGTGTGAAATAAGAAATCGACGATGATGTTCGATTTTTGTGAAGAAGTGAGGCAGCTGCTATTTCAGAGCAGATTGAGAAAGAAGAAGCGAGAGAGGGTTCGATCGTGAAGATGGGTTGGTGGTGGAATCGATGTATTCAAGAGGTACAATTCGACGAGGAGGAAGAAAATGGGTGTGATTGATTCGTGGTACGTGAGCAGTAGGATTTGCGAGAGGATAGATTTGAGAGGCAGTTCGAAGATTTCGGGGATGAGATTTAGTGGTTGTCATTTGTTGTTGGTTGTATGACGGTGAGGTAGAGAAGAAATTGATGGGTCTGTTATGGTTTCGAGTATGCAATGAGCGGATTCTTGATTGGAGATGGGTTACGGTGGTCTTTGTGTGGTTTGAATCGGATCTTGCTAATAACACGAGAGGAAGAAATTGTACCGGATCGAGAAAGCTGGGGTTTTAAGCTTGGATCTTCAACTAAGGAACGAGATATCGAACCGAGGTTGATCGAAATGGATGAGTTATATGAGAACAGACGGGGGTTGGTGTGGCCGAAGCAAGTCATGGTTCGGTGCTAATGAAAGTTGTAGATTGGCGGTGGTGTTGATGGATGTTCTTATGATCGATTCGGGGAAGAAGGTGGTAGTCTTGCCATTAGGGGAATTGTGGAATGGTGTTCGATTGTTAGATGAATGTGTAGGATTTTGAAACGGGAATGAAGCTAAATCGGCTGGAATTGGCTTGAGAAATGCCCGAAACAAACGAAACTCTGCTGAATTTCTTACAGGCCCAGAGTCAACCGCGAGGAACCGTCCACTTCGGCCCGATCAGATCGATCCAGCTCAGTGAGTAAGACCCGATAAGCTCGGCAAAGACCCGACTCGAAGGTGACTCACCATCCGGTTTGACCCGATTGACTAACTTGGTTGGTAGACGGTTTGACCACTTTGACAAGTTAGTCCTAACGGTGGATTGACGGAATATTAGTCGAATATTCCACCGACGGAGAAATTTTGGTGGCGGAGTGGCGGACTATTCGGACGGATTCGGCCATGATACCCGATTTTCCGTGAGCCAAAAATTCCAAAATTTTCTATGGACTTCTCTCATGGGTGTGAAGACTTGGACTAGGAATTGGATGGAGAATTGGGCTCAAATTTGGAAAGAGAAGATGGAAGAGTTGAGAAAGGCTTGGATTTGGAAATTGAATTGCTAAAGGAAAAGGATTCTATTCCTTGGAAGATTTGGAGAATATTGAAGCCTATAAATAGAGAAGTTTTCTATATCTTTTAGACATCTCTCTACACACACAACACTTGTGTTTTTGCTAGCTTTTGAAAATTCTTCTTTTTAATTATTTGTGTGAACTTGAAAATTCTCCTTTTAATTATTATTTGTGTGAATTTCAAAAAACATGAGTAGCTAATTTTATTATTGATTGAGGATGAATTCCTAGTTCTTAATATATGGTTTGAGTTTTGTTTCAATTCTATCTTGAGGTTTTTCACATGATTATCGTTTGTTTTTACTAATAGGAATGTTTATTCATTCATGATTGATTGATAGATTGTTTAGAGTGCACGCTAAATTGATTTGTTAATTTGATCTAAAGCTAGTGAAAGTTAGGGGATAAGTAATCGTTTCTTGACTCTTTACATAAGTAGCAAACACGAGACCTTGCGGAGGGATTCCGTGGAGCAATTGTGTGTGAAAACAACGTTAGCAAGTAGACCTTGATCTAAGAGTCTAACTACTAATATTGACCTAATAAGTTCATAAATCTTAATGCGTTTATTTAAATTACATCTAGAGTGATCTACTACTAGGTGGTTTGGTAAATAGAATCCGGTAGTCGAGAACTTCCGTGTCCGGTGATCTGAGGATTTAGGGGTTTAGCACCGATCTATTTGCTTTACCTACGGTTGGTGATAATTTGTGACTAATAACAAGTAGAAAAGAACATAACTTGATTCATTATTTTGCAACGAAGAATGATTCCTTGATCTTGTCTCTCTTATTGATTTCAACTTTATCTTTTAATTGCTTTGTTTATTTTCTTTTGCTTTATACATCCCCCCTTTTTGTGATAATTTTTACAACTAGAATCTCTTGCTCCTCGTGGGAACGAACTTGACTTCCATTATATTATTTTTAATTGAGTGGAAATATTAATTAATTTGATTGCACCTACGACACGCATCAATACTTGATATGTTCTTCATGAAATGGAGTGGCTTTGAACTGGTAAAATGAGAATCTCATTTAGCTTATCAGAAATTCTTGTGTAGGGAAATTGATGTTGTTTTGGTTATAGAAATCTTTGGTAGATAGAATACTTGGTAGCCGAATCTGTTTCATACGTTGCGCGACAACCACTAGAATGGTGTCACATTACTGACCTTATAGTTTTGTTCAGCTGGCCTATAAAGTAATGTTGCCTTTGGGTTTATGGCGTTGCTGTTCTTGAGCAATTGGTTTTGGATGTAGTGATTGATTGAATGACTTTGGAGTTTTTGAAAACCATTAGCATACCACTAATGTACAGACTGTTTGTAACACTTGTGTTTGATCACCCTTGAATATTGTAGTAACCATGTACACATGAATGATTATTTCTTTTAACTTTGTTGGGACTAAGGCAAGCGATTATCTGTCAGTTGTCCCATTCTTTGTATTGGCGTTGGTCACCCATTATTGCTTGAAATGGATGCAAAAGATTTGTGGATCTTTGTAAAATTATCAGTATACTGTTACGGTGTCTCATCCTTGCGATATTGTTGGTGATATCCTTTGTAAGAGATGATTGCTACCTAAAAATTGTAGTTCATATCGTATGGTGGGAGGTAGTTGTTGCCGTTATAGGCAATTCATACTATCTAAACTAAGGATGATGAACTACGGTCGTGCTTGATCCCTTCGAGCAATGGAGAGGGTACGTAGGCAGCCGCTTCGCAGTTCAGCACAACTCTACAAGGTTGTTCATATCATCTGAATGCCTTGGTTACTGCTTTGCAGTTTTTACCATGTATTCAGAGATGATTGCAAACTTGGAAAATATATATATCATTGGCAACTGGCCAGTGGTGGCTGGTAACCAGAACTTCCTTGACGTTGGCAATTGGCCATCTGCCATTTTGGGCAACTGGTCTTTTGTGAATATTGGCAATCGGCCATATGTTATTTTGGGCAATTGGCTTTATGTGAATTGGAAATCGGCCTTTTGTTATTTTGGAAAACCGGTCTTTTGTGAATGTTGGCAATTAGCCATATGTTAATTTGGGCAATTGGCCTTTTATGAATTTTGGCAATCAGCCATCTGTTATTTGGGCAAATGGCCTTTTGTGAATTTTGGCAATCGGCCATCTGTTATTTGGGCAATTGGCCTTCTATGAATTTTGGCAATCAGCCATCTGTTATTTGGGCAATTGGCCTTCTGGGAATTTCTCGGCAATCGGTTGTCTTTGATTTTTGGCAATTGGCCATGTTTTTATTTTCGGCAACTGGCGACTCTTATTTTTGGTGATCGGAAACCTTATGGAATTTTATGTGTATTATGGTATGGGACATATGCTCATAGAATTCTAGACTTGAGACTAATGAGAATTCTACCGTGTGCAGGATTATTAGTGAACAAAAATTTTACTTGAGTGGCGTATCAGAGAGGCGGATCTTGCCAAGCAGGTCCTAACTCGACCCGCCGGAGGAAAAAATTCTCTGGTCTGTCACACATACCTAAACGTGTATGACAAGTTGGCTCAGTAATAGTTAACCGAAGTTAGCCATATGAACACTTTTAGTTTAGCTATATTCATCTAACACTTCGAGACTCAATCTGATAATCAACCAATCATGATATATAATCAAATGTATCTAAATGTGTTTTTTAAGAGAGTTTTTCAAATGTTCACTATCTCATAAAAATATTCATGAAGCATTTGAAACATATTCGGCTTGATTTGTAAGTATACAAAGTACTTACACAAGAACCAATTCATGAACATAATGCCACGTTTGCAAACTGAATTCGCATACCTTAAAGTATTAAGAATAAGGGACTTCAGTTCTCAAACAGAGTTAGCAAGCAATCCTGAGTTCACGAGTATAGACAATAGTTAGCATACAGAGTATGTGAACAAGTTGTCATACTTGTTTAGAACCTAACCACTGAGTTCGCAAACTACTGTTCCGGACCTTGTTTAGTTTTTACGTTTGCAAACAATGTTCGCAAACCACAGTTTCGGACCCATCACAGATAAACTCATTCGCAAACAAGAGTTCCGAACCCGAGCTAGTACTTCACAGTTCGCATACATGGTACGCATAGTGTGTTGTATCCAGACATTGGTAGTAGTTCTAAAACTCTCGTTCAATCGATTTGAAACATCCTTAGAAGATGACAATGGTAATCTTACACATACCACTAGCTTCAAGTAATTTTCAAATGATTATTTGATCAATACGAAACATCCTGAGTTAACATCAAATGATTGTCTCACACAAATCATGTAAGATGTTCAAGGTAATTTTCACATGATCAACTTGACTTAATATTTAGTTTCCAACAAATGAATTGTTTACAACTTTAGTTGTCAAGTAGACGATGAAGCATTCTAATCTTTAAACTCGTATTTCGAGAATTATATAAACGAGATAAACTCGACTCGAAATCTCAAATGTGGATAACACAAAGTCTATCTAGATATACGACTTAGTCTCATTAAAAGATAGAATTGAATAGACTTTTGAGTGATAGATAAGTTTTAGTCTCCACATACCTTTTGTCGTTGAAGTTCCTCCAAGCTCTTCAGTTGATCTTCTTCTTCAATTGGTGAACGCTGTAAAGTATAATGCTCAACTACACACTTCTATCCTAATTCGAGACATAGTTATAAGTAGACTGGAAATCAAGATATAGTTTTGATCAACCAAACTTGAAAAAAAATCTTGAGATATCAACGCTTGCGAGTTCGACCGAGCAGTGCTCTAACAGTTAGCGTAGTTGATGTTAATGAATCATGTTCCAGATGAGGGGGACCCTGATAGTTTCCAACCTCCCAATAAAATTTTACCTGACACTTCCCAGTACTATTGCACCAAGAAAGAAAGTTATCAGTAGGTAGTGTTTTAAAATATTATATACCTATAACATCTCATGTTGGCCTTTTTTAACCGACTTGTAGACCTTCAAAACCAAAGATGAAGCAAGTAAATGGATTTTCGAAACTGGTAGGGGCATGAGATGCGTGATTGTTGGAAACCATCATTGTGGCGCTGCAATGATGGATTGGTGTATGTAAGAGAAATGGAGGTATCGTCCCTACCGTAACAATATAGTATTTACCGTTAAAAATAAAAATGGAAAGATGTGTCAGAGACCAACTAGGGAAGCTGTGTGCCCCTTCAAGTTAAAGGTTCTACACAACAAAAATAAGAGATTTTAGGCACCGACCAACGTCTCCTACCTAAGATCATCCTTAATGCAATTAAAGAAAAGAACCAAAATAAAGCATCTTGTTTGAGTATAATATACGCATGAAGGAAAAGGATAAAATGAGAGGTCTCTGATGGTAGTATGGTACTCCAGGACTTCATGTGGTTGGCTACACATCATAATTATTCTATAAGAACAAGATAAGAAGCATCCAATGTTACCGATCTCTTCCTTTTGGGTTAACTCAATCCTTTTATCAGTTTCTTATTGTAGACTCGACTTATAAGACGAACATGTATGGTATGTCGTTGTTCCACCTAGTTTCACATACTTTGACCAAACAGTCGTTCACGGTGGGGCTCTGTTTTTTGTCTTCGGAAGACGAAGAAAGTTATGTTTGGGCATTACAGTGTGCACAGATGCTTTAACGGGGCAATGTCATAGCGAAAATTATCTTATTCAATGCGGATAAAGCATTACTCAAAGCTATTGCCATTATCTTTCCTACTGCAACCTATTTTCTCTGTACATTTCACATACACTCTAACGTCTGACTCCATTATAGAACCATTCTTAACCCGGCTCTTGCAAAGAAGGGGCAACGGTCAAAAGAAGAACAAGATAGAATGTCAAAGCTTACGAAGGAGGAAAAGAAAGAGAGCCATGCCATATGGTTGAGTTTTGCAAAGGATTGGGAGGGGGTTGATTTGGTCGTGCACGAAGGAAGTGTTTAAGGATGAATATTTTTATTTTTGTAACCGGTGAAACTAAAATTATTGTCAATATGTGTCTTATTGATGTACGCAATGGTTGGATCCGCACAAAGAGAAGTTCATGGTAGGCCTTTAGAAGTGTTATATTTATGTGCCTACTTGTTATACGCAAGTGCACGGCGTCTATCGGAGACGCGGCAAGTACGGTCGATCCCACAAGGACTTGTGGTCTTTGTGTTGATCTCGGCTTCCTAAGGCGAGTTCTAAGAGTGACAGAACTATTGAGGCTTGTGTCGTACTGACTGGAAATTGTAGTGACTCTAAACTAAGGCAAGCGAGGTAAGGTGAAGCACAAGGGTGGTTGATTCCACCACGACCTCATGCTCGAGCAATGTGGCTTAACTCTATTCTTGTGCCCTTCATTTGAAGGTCTAAGGTAGATTTTTGCTAACTAAATCCACTAACTCCCCCTAGTATGAGAAATTTGTCTTCTTACGAGTGACGGCTCATCACAAGGGGTCATTAGCTTCTTCAATTACCTACTAATCTTATCATGTTATACACAGCAAGATCAAAGCTTAAGCTAAATATGCTTTATCATGAAGAACAGGGGTTTCATCAACACCCTGATGATTTAAATTAAAACATTACAAGATAAATAAAACACAAATTAACCCTAAACGACGCTCTGGCTAACCCAGGCATATTTTCTAACATCACAACTCAGTTCTATTTATACATGCAACAGACTCAACAACTAAACCCTAATTCACAAAATCGAAAATATATCAAAAATAAATCAAATCTACTCTAACCCATACACGATTCGGTTGTTGGCTCTACTCATGCTTCTCGACTCCATTAATCGATAGCTTACATTGAACCTAACCCTAGTTCCATTTATCTCTTTCATAGCCTCTAGAGTTGTTGAGAGAGGCTAGGAAAGGGATAACTAAAACTAGAGGTGTGAAGATGGAGCTTTGTTGTGATGGCTTGTCGGGAGTAAGGTGAGGTGGTGTTGTCTGCAGTGGTGTATGGGTGAGGAAGGAGGTGGCGGAGCGAGCTCTGCTCGATGGAGACGGGAGAGAAGAGAAGAGAGAAAAGATGGAAGGGAAATGGTCTGCTCGAGTGGGGTATAGGGTATGGTTGATTCGGTGTAAAGCGAGTGTGACAAAGGATCAAGAGAAGGGCCTAGCGGCGTAGGATGGAGCCGATGGAGATACGAACGGCTCGGGGATGTAGACGGTTTTGGTGTGATCTAGTGTTGCACGGGAGCAGCGATCTTCGATGCACGTGGAGGCAGCGGCCGTTGGATGAGGGAGAAAGAAATCTCAACGTCTCAGAAGAGACGGGCTCGGATCCGGGTCGTGGGTAGCTTTAGCCCATGTCTTCAACCGATTCGCGCGCGGGCTTTGGCTATCTGCTCCATAGATGTTTGACTCCAATTCTTCGCTCTTTAGCTCCTCAGTTTCTCCGGACTTTATTTATTACCTAAAAACACAAAATTAATTAATACAAATATTTATTCTTGAAAACAAGGAAAATACGAATATGGGATAATATCGATTTATGAGCACAAAAAATGAGTAAAATGCCAATAAAAAGGTGTATAAATATGCACTATTTGGCACTCATCAAATACCCCCAAACCACGAATTTTACTTGTCCTCAAGTGAAATAGAAATGAAGAAATCCTAACTATACCCCTGTCGGCGAGGTCTCTCGAATGCATTTAGCGTATGCACTAAGCCTTTAAACCCTTAGGTGTCCCTAGTGGACGAGTTGTAGTCTCGTGAGGGTTTACCAGAGGTGTACCCACAAAACCTTCTCCAACTTGAGTGTAAAAAGAGTCTCAAGCATCCTAGAAGCTATGAGGACATAGAGTTTCGCATGCTAGTAATGAAGTTGGAACTACCAAAGAACGCATTCTCATCCTTAAGTCTTTGAGCGAGAAGTAACCATACCATATGAAAGAATTCGGATTCGATTGTGATCATAAGTCTCAACTTCTGCCTCACCATTAGGGTTTTATGATAATTGCACTCAAAAAGATCGCTTTTAGTCTCTCATGTGTGCGCGAGCAGGAATAAAGAGAGAAATCCCGCACACGTTGTAGGTAAGAAGGATAACCTTAGAAATAAAATCGGAGACTCCACGGAAGTGTGGACAAAAGAATCTTTTTCGATGATCTCTAAGAAAGGAAATCAACCATTAGCAAGGGGTGGGAGTACTCACTCACTTCTCACCCGATCGGCAATTAATATCACTCTCTCATAAGAACCATAGAAACGTCTTCAATCTTCGGTCTTCAATTGTTGATGACGAACTTCTGAACTTCACAAAAACTTAATAATAATTTAATTAATTAATTAATTTTTTTTTTTTTTTTTTTTTTTTTTTTTACAACACTAAAACGATAAAATTTAAATTTTCACAAACTTCATTAATTCTCATTTTCTTTTTCTTTGTTGTATGTAAACCTTGGACTATATCAACTTTCTTCAAATATTCTGATGTTGCTCCGCTTGCTGACGATGATGTGTTTCTATGGGTCTTGCTGATTGAGAGAGAGAGTGATGCTAGCTGCAAATCGATATTTAGAAGGAGTTTTCATCTTTAGACGTCACCCTCATGATTGACAAAAACTAGCACTCAAGAGATCAAAAGTAGTCTTTGAAAGTGGTGCGAAGTTGGGTAGCTCACCATTCCTACCCGGAATTGACGTACGGTGACACACACTCTATCAGCTTTTCTAGAAAGTTGCAAAAATTTGTAGGTTGGTGCCTAACTTGATGTAAAATGGGTAGTCTCCACTATGGGTGATCACAATTCTACTACCGAATATCTAAACAACACCTAATTCGCTCTCAAGGTATGGTTAAATCCAACTTTAACGCTCTAATCAACTAAGAAACCCGATTGTGTTCTCAAGTACTTCCAAGTTCGTTATTTCGGTCATAATCTCTATGTAAACATAGCTAAAAGCATGCTAGTGACTCTAAAATCTCTAAAAGTTGTAGGTTTTACAAAAATATTTTTTTTTTTTTTTTTTTTTTTTTTTTTTTTTTTTTTTGAAAATAAAAGGTTAAAAAGACTAAAATTAAAAAGACTAAAAACTCTATATGCAAAAATATGCAAATGCACCCCCAAACCTAAATCAAACATTGTCCTCAATGTGTCGACATATAGAAAAATTTTAAACAGTCACATACCGAGAGAACTATGCTGATAAGAGAAAAAGGGAAAAGATTACCGGATGTCGGCGGAGCACGGTTAAGCTTCTTTAGTCAAGGCTAGAATCCAACATTCTCAACGGAGATCATATCGGATTAGCATAATATATGCGCATGAAGACTCAACCGATTCAAGAAAAGAAAATTTAACAAGTCCTACTGGATATATACAATGAAAATTCACCATAAACTAACAATCTAAAGAGTTGAGGATCAACCCAATAGAAAATATGTACACACATTAACATGACCTTACACAAATATAATATGATAGTGCAAGTAAGGCTGAGATGTGAAGGAGTTTCCCCAAACCTAAACTTGTGAACAGTGTGTTTGTGAGAACAAAATCTTGCAATTTTAAAGGTACATCATGCAAAAGGTCTAACTCAAAATGAGTTTTGCTAATTATAGGCATACATACACATTCCAACTGTGGCTCCTTAAGAGTGTTATACTTTGATGCAAAATAGTCCAAGAGGACTTGGGAAGCACAAAGTTCTAGGCCTAAGTTAGGCATTTTTAGAAAAGTTGGTTTTGCAATTTTGTTACAAACAACACCTAGGTTTGGTGGAGGAGTTTCAATTTGTGACTTAGGAGAGAAATTAGGTACATCTAAGTTATTTTCATGTATAAAATCATTTGCACCATCACACACTTTCCTAAAGTCAGAAGAGGGTAAATCATGTTCATTTTCACAGGACAATTCATCAATTTCCATGTCAAATTCATCAGAGGAGGCAACATATTGTGACATGGGAAGGGAATCAAACACAACAATAATATCATGATCCAAAAGAACATTAGTGTCAACAGAAGATTCATCCTTTCCTAAGTCACAAAGTTGTGAAGCATGCTCACATTCACTGAAGAATTTCACAAAACTGAGCTCATAGTTAAGATCACATGTATGAATGTTAGAAGAAGTATCATTCATAGGGTTCTGAGAAGAGACGCCTAACGTCTCCGAACCAAAAGATTCCATCATATTTTCAAAGCATGCACATGCTCTTCTAACATATCATATTCATCATCATCATCATCATAGAAATGCATTTCCTTATTAAAAATCATAGTATTTCTAGTCCCATCATTTGAAACAGGTTCATATGCAATATCAATTGCACGAGTAAGACTAGGCATACTATTTTCATTATGGGTGATAAACATTTCATTTTGAAAGTCCTCCCTTTCCTCATTTAGTGCATCACGATTTGACTCAATTTGAGTTCTAAGCTCATGATCCTTTGGTCAAGGTTTTGAATCAATTCTAGAATTTCATTATGTGGTTCAATTAAAGGAGAGTTTTCAAAAGTAGGAAATTCATAATCAATGCTATATGGTTTATCATGCAATACACTCCTAGCATTATTTTGTTCGATGAGTCTAAGATTTTCCTACCACAGATTGAGAAGTACAAAATTGTTCATCTCCCCACTGTGGTGAATGATGTATGTGATCATAATGATTAGGGTGTGTGAGTTCGGGGCCCTGAGAAGGCTCAAAAAATTCCCTAAAGTCACTATGGTATGTGGGGTGTTCATCCTGTGAAAGATGCCCGTAAGCAAGCTCTCTAAGGGATTTGGTTCCATACCAGATGGACCAAAATCCGACATGATTTAGTACTCAAATTGAACTCAAAATTTAGTTTGGTTTATGTGGGCTTTGGTTTATTGGGATTTGGTTTCAATGGGATTCAGTTGGTTTTGTTGGGAGCTTTGGTTTATGTGGGAAGCCCAGGTTGCTGTGGGCTCAAGTGAGATTTGGTTTGTTTGGGATCTGTTGTTTGAAGCCCAGAATTTGTGAAAACAGAACAGCCCAGGTTTGTGTGAAGCCTAGTGGAACTGTGGGCTCAGTTTCGTTTAAGCCAAGAGTGTGGCTTATGTGGTTGTGCAAAGCCTAGTGGACGATGGGCTCGATTTCGTGCGAGAACTTGATTGTTGCGAGCCTAAGTTATGCTTTGAAAAAGTATAGCCCAGATTGAATGGCCCAAGTATGTGGGGCCGAGTTTTGTGAGCAACACCAGCGAGAGCCAACTTAGGCGAGCGGCCCAGATTGGTTTTTAAACAGCCCAGTGGACTATGGGCTCGGTTAAAGCGACCCAGGTCGCAGCTTGAGATGGGTTCTAGCCTAGATGGTCCGGCCCGGTTTGGCCCACAAATTACGATTAGGTGAAAAATGTATAGCCCAGTTGTTGGGCTTGATTATTAAGCTTAGTTTGTTTGCAGCCTGGGGTTGGATTGTGTGGTGGCTAAGCACAAATATGTGATTGAACACACAGGAGATTCGAGCGGCTTGTGCACGAGGTTGTGTTCACAAAGACAACTCTAGGCACAGTCGAGAAACACACACTCTCAAAATGACACAAAGACTGGAGCGAGATAAAATTGGTTGGTTTGTGTTGGTCAAATTGAACAGTAGGGGGTTTATGTGCTCAAAACACACAAAGCATACAAAGACATGACTTAAAAATGAGCACTACACAGGTTAGCACTCTCTAAGTGCAGCTCTAAGTGCAGCCAGAACTTACAACACGGGCAAAGCAATTTGCAACACGACCTCACGGCTTCGTGGGGTGGAGGGTTGCACAGTCACTAGCTCTCACAGATATATGCTCACACTCGGGGCAGATGGAGTTAGGCTCGGGCCTTGTCAAAGCTCGGGCCTCTCGGATGCACTAGTTCTCGAGGTTATGGTGATGGCGGCAAGGTTTCTAGCTCACCGGGTTGTGATTCAAAATGCGCTACGGGGGCTGTTTATGCACCACGGATTCATACACCAATGCAAAAGACTATGCTCGAGGCTTGAGTACACGGTTGTGTACGGATCAAGAAAGTAACGGTTGCCTGGGTTTCGGCTTACCGGAGTGAACCAGGCTTGAGCTATGCTCGAAGAATGACCCGGGCATATCATGTGAAGGTATCGGGGTGATGGTCTAGCATACAAGGCGATAGTTGGGCTAACCTCAAAGCTTTGAAGATTGTGGTGCGCTCCTTATTGCTTTCCTTGCTTCAGCTGCAGTGTAGCATGAACCTTGGTACTGTAATCTCAACAAGCAAGCTTCGGTGCTCGGACTTGCAAAGTTTAAAGTAGTGACAAAGGGGTGTGCACGTTTGAACAAAATTAGCTATGACTACTCTTGACATGACAGATGCTTCAACCGCGCTCTCCGAGTTACAACTCGGGGAGAATGAGATTCACAAATGCACAGTTCCAATAGATGATGGCGATGCAAAAGTGCAAAGATGCTAACTGTATAACTGAAGGAGACTACAGCTGCAAATGCAAGAGCATGATGCAGGTATATGCAAAGTTAAGCTAACAAAGCTAAGAGAGTGCACAGAGAGTGCTTTCTCTTCCTCAAGAGGGTGCAAAGTTAAGCTAACAAAGCTAAGTATTAAGCAAAGCTAACAAAAATAATGACTAAATTATACTAGAATTCCTAAGTTCTGAGATGCAAGTTAAAAACTTAAACTAAGTTATCATGCTTATAATGACTAAATGAAAGAAACAGCTAAGTTATCATGAAGGTGCAAATACAGGGTGTAAAATAAAATGCAATAACAGAAAGCTATAAAAGATGCAAGTGCGTATATACAATGGTGAGAATTCAGTGAAGAACTAGCCCAAAATCAGCAGGGCACGCGCCAAGTCCCCGGCAACGGCGCCAAAAACTTGGTAGGCCTCGAAAGTGTATGTAAATTTGACCTACGTGTAATACCGCAAGTGCACGGCGTCTATCGGAGACGCGGCAAGTACGGGTCGATCCCACAAGGACTTGTGGTCTTTGTGTTGATCAAAGGGCTTCCTAAACCGAGTTCTAAGAGTGACTGAGAACTATTGAGGCTTGTGTCGATACGACCGGAAATTGTAGTGACTCTAAACTAAGGCAAGCGAGGTAAACTTGTGAAGCACAAGGGTGGTTGATTCCACCACGACCTCATGCTCGAGCAATGTGGCTTAACTCTATTCTTGTGCCCTTCATTTGAAGGTCTAAGGTAGATTTTTGCTAACTAAATCCACTAACTCCCCCTAGTATGAGTTTGTCTTCTTACAAGACTGACTCATCACAAGGTCATTAGCTTCTTCAATTACCTACTAATCTTATCATGTTATACACAAGCAAGATCAAAGCTTAAGCTAAATATGCTTTATCATGAAGAACAGGGGGTTTCATCAACACCCCGATGATTTAAATTAAAACATTACAAGATAAATAAAACACAAATTAACCCTAAACGACGCTCTGGCTAACCCAGGCATATTTTCTAACATCACAATTCAGTTCTATTTATACATGCAACAGACTCAACAACTAAACCCTAATTCACAAAATCGAAAATAAATCAAAAATAAATCAAATCTACTCTAACCCATACTCTCTGATTCGGTTGTTGGCTCTACTCATGCTTCTCTGACTCCATTAATCAATAGCTTACACAGAACCCTAACCCTAGTTCCATTTATCTCTTTCATAGCCTCTAGAGTTGTTGAGAGATGCTAGGAAAGGGATAACTAAAACTAGAGGTGACGAAGATGGAGCGGTATGTTGTGATGGCTTGTCGGGTGGTAAGGTGAGGTGGTGTTGTCTCTGGTGGTGGTATGGGTGAGGAAGGAGGTGGCGGAGCGAGCTGCTCCGATGGAGACGGGAGAGAAGAGAAGAAAGAGAAAGATGGAAGGGAAATGGTCTGCTCGAGTGGGGGTATAGGGTATGGTTGATTCGGTGTAAAGCAGGTGTAGAAAAGGACTGAAAAGAAGGGCCTAGCGAGCGTAGGATGGAGGTGATGGAGATCTGAACGGCTCAGGGATGTAGACGGTTTTGGTGTGATCTAGTGTTGCACGGGAGCAGCGATCTTCGATGCACGTGGAGGCAGCGACCGTTGGATGAGGGAGAAAGAAATCTCAACGTCTCAGAAGAGACGGGCTCGGATCCGGGTCGTGGGTAGCTTTAGCCCATGTCTTCAACCGATTCGCGCGCGGGCTTTGGCTATCTGCTCCATAGATGTTTGACTCAATTCTTCGCTCTTTAGCTCTCGGTTTCTCCGGACTTTATTTATTACCTAAAAACACAAAATTAATTAATACAAATATTTATTCTTGAAAACAAGGAAAATACAGAATATGGGATAATATCTGATTTATGAGCACAAAAAATGAGTAAAATGCTAATAAAAAGGTGTATAAATATGCACTATTTGGCACTCATCAGTTCATAGCTGCATGGGCTAATAAAGTAAAACATTACACCAACCAAGCCACAAGCCTTGCGGAGGCTGCTCAGAGGAGAATTAAGAAGTGGATGAATGGTTGTCAAGGTACATTCCAAATTCTGCTGAAAGCTTTCCATAGATATTTCTGAATGGAATTTACGAAGATTATGGAAAGATTCTAATCGAATTCAACTAAGTTTCTCCTTCATTTTGGGGAACAACCGATGTTGCGTGGAATTACCTACAACATGTTGCACTGGGCGATTAATCATTTGGTAAAAGAAATTGGTTTGAACAAAAATTTGGAATCAATTCAGATTCATGTTTTTGTACATGTATGACGACGTTGGGACTACCGTGTCGCCATATGATTACTAAGTTTGATGGTGTGATCCCTTTATCGGATATTGATCCATTTTGGCATCATATCTTTTCAACCTCTTCAAAAAGATGTTTCGAGAGAAAAGTTTAAGGATTCAGAGATATTGAAAGAACTTTTTGAAAAGTTATCGACGACAAATGAGACTTAGTACCAGATTATGATGCATGAATTAAAAGTCATTGTGCACCCTGAAACCACAATATCCCTTGAATCAAATAAGTATCAGGTACCTCCGAAGGGTAGGCTAAAATAGGTGACTCAAAAATATGAGAGAGCAAAAGATAAAGAAGCTTCTAATATCAATAAAAGAAAGCTATATGCTTTTGAAATAACTGACAAGGAGTACGATGCAGATTTAATCATAATCCCATTGATGAAAATCCAAACAAAAAATACACACACCATTCGTCTCACCAAAGGTACAATGTTAACCTTTTGAACGAATTAAGTGAAATTTAAGACCAGCTAATGTTATAGTCAAGCCATATCTGAAGTACTTGCCTCATCATATTTTTCCATGCTTGTTATCAACGGATGATGTTCAGGGGTATGGAAATTGTTGGTTTCGAGTGGTTGCGGAGCATATCGGATACATGAAGCGGGAAGCTGAAACTTTAAGGTATACGCAACACAAGTATGCAAGGTACATGATGACTCAGCATCTACAACAAAATGCATAATTTTATATAAAAATTCGAGATTTTAAACATTCATTAGATAATTTGGTTGGTCGTGTCCAGGGTCCGTTATTCCAGGAAGCCATGACAAGAAAATATTGGATGTCGACGCCGGTGTGTGGCCATTTGATAGCATAGATATTCAATTGTGTGGTTCACTATTTTTTGAAAGATTACAGTGCTACTTTTGTACCCACCCTTAGTGCTTGTACCCAGAAGATGAAGCATAGAAGAGTTGTGATGGGATATGTCAATAACTGCCATTTTATTAGTTTGAAGATAAGTGATAATTGTCCCATTCCACCTGTTACAAACTTGATTTATTGGTTACGAATCCAAAACCACCACTCTGCAAAGTGGTTAAATCAATATGCGGAAGGAATGAGTCTGTGCAAGGGGATTGCCGCATCGCTTGGGCGTGCACAAGCTGAACTGATTTGTTCAGATTTAAGTGAAATATAAATACATGTCTATGGTCTGGAAAAATGTGTTTCCTAGTCCAAAATTTTCAGGGTATGTGGTTAAAAACACATGGGATCCTAAATACACCCAACTTTTTTGTTCGACAACCTGTTGTTTGAGGGTGAAAACGGTTTCTGCTGATTTCGGTAATTTTGGGTGTGTGGGTGAGAAACGAATTTAGACCCTAAACAATGTACTGCAAGAGAGTACTTTAGATTCTAGAGATCAATCTGTACAAATCCGGCCTAAACCAAGAAATGGTCGTTCCAGACTTGCTTCGGTCACAAAGTGAAGGAGAAGGGTTGGTTTTGGAGAGGGAAGCGAAGAAAGTGTTGAGACCAGAATAGTTGATTCTGGAAGAGTAGTTGTTTTACGACTTGTATCAGAAAGTGGAAAGCTAACAGATGGAAAGCTAGCAAATGTTTTCTGAGTGTTGTATGCTCCTGACCTGAACTTGTTGTTCGGTGGAAATAGGTAAGACCTATTTATACAAGTCGAAGTGAAACGTACTCTGGTCTCATTATGGAATGGAAAAATGGGTGAGTAAATGGGAGGAGGTGGTAACCGTTAACGCATGGAATTGATGTTCCATAAAAAAGAGCGTTTCTCCGCCTCATCCTTATTACACTTCCTTATGACGGGCATAGTGTACGCCGCACGTTGTAAACCGCCAAACCAATACCTAAAGTGGATCCCCCAGTTTATGATATGTATTGATGTCTCGAATGTTTTCGTGGAAAACATGTAGCATGGTTGTTGCCTGGAAAGTCGAGATTGGGAGACTTGCTAGCTTGGTGACCTTCGACGATCGAGATTTTGCATCTTCAGAGGAAAGGTAGTCGTTGATCATTGCACGCTTCCGTTTTTGATAGCCGTGTAGGGAAGGCCAACATGGTGGCGCGGCAGAGTTGGCATGGCATGCCTTGGCGCGGTTTGGCGCGGCCAAGCTAGGGTTTTGGGTCAAAGGTTACCATGCGTTGTCTGGTAACCTTGGTCGGATAGGATTTGATCCTGGGATTGAAGGGTGACCGTTGATTGTCGCACGCCTTCGTTTTAGTAGCCGCATAGGGAAGGCCAGCATGGTGGCGCGGCTAGGTTGGCATGCCATTGGCATGGCATGCCTTGACACGGTTTGGCGTGGCCAAACTAGGGTTTCGGGCCAAAGGTTACCATGCGTTGTCTGGTAACCTTGGTCGGCTAGGATTTGATCCTGGGATTGAAGGGCGACCATTGATTGTCGCACGCCTTCGTTTTATTAGCCGCATAGGGAAGGCCAGCATGGTGGAGCGGCTAGGTTGGCATGCCATTAGCGCGGTTTGGCGTGGCCAAACTAGGGCTTCAGGCCAAAGGTTACCTTGCGTTGTTTGGTAACCTTGGACGACTAGGATTTGCTCCTGAGATTGAAGGGCGACCGTTGATTGTCGCACGCCTTCGTTTTAGTAGCCGCATATGGAAGGCCAACATGGTGGCGCGGCTAGGTTGGCATGCCTTGGCGCGGTTTGGCGTGGCCAAACTAGGGTTTCGGGCCAAAGGTTATCATGCGTTGTCTGGTAACCTTGGACGGCTAGGATTTGCTCTTGGGATTCAAGGGAGACCGTTGATTGTCGCACGCCTTCGTTTTAGTAGATGCATAGGGAAGGCCATCATGGTGGCGCGGCTAGGTTGGCATTCCATTGGCATGGCATGCGTTGGCGCGGTTTGGCGTGGCCAAACTAGGGTTTCGGGCCAAAGGTTACCTTGCGTTGTCTGGTAACCTTGGACGGCTAGGATTTGCTCCTGGGATTGAAGGGAGACCGTTGATTGCCGCACGCCTTCGTTTTAGTAGCCGCATAGGGAAGGCCGGCATGGTATAGTGGGGCCGCGGGTTTGGCATGCCGTTGGCACATGGTGCGGCTAGCATGGCTAGGGCGAAGGAAAGGTGTGTTTAGCTTGGCGAGGTGGGGCCAATGGTTTGGCATGCCGTTTGGCACATGGTACGGCTAGCATGGCTAGGGCCAAGGCAAGGTGCGTTTGGATTGGCGAGGTGGGGCCAATGGTTTGGCATGCCGTTTGGAACATGGTGCGGCTAGCATGGCTAGGGCCATGGCAAGGCGCGGTTTGGATTGGCATGGTTTGCTATTAGCGCAGTAGTGCGGCTGGCATGGTTGGCATGCCTTGGCGCGGAGATGTGGCTGGCACGGTTTGCCATTGGCACATTGGTGTGGATGGCATGGTTGGCATGCCTTGGCGCGGTAGATGTGGTTGGCACCGTTTGACATTGGCACAGTGGTGCGGCTGGCATGGTTGGCATGCCTTGGCGCGGTAGCATGAGGGTTTTGTACAGGTGATGTCAATCAATGTTAGGGGTTCTTCCGTGGAACATGATACATAGAAAGAAAAAAGGTACCTTGGTAATTCTTACGTAAGCATGCTGATCGATTCGATAAATGTGCTAATTGTCATAATGACGTCATGCCAGATGTACGGTTTTACGATTTTAACCCTAGGCTAAAAGCCACCATCAACACCTGTATAGACAAAACTTAATACAATAACAAGTAGACCAACTTAATGATCATTGACGATATTTATATAGAGTTAATATCTCAACCTCTACGCAATAAGTATGTATATAGACACAAACAAATTTCTGCAAGTGCACAACGTCCCCGACATCGGCGCCAAAAACTTGGTAGGTTGGTAAACCTACAATAAATATACTGCAAGTGCCCAACTTCTAACTAGTAGAAAATGGCAAGTACAGATCGTTCCCACGAGGAGTGTAAAATACTACTACTGGTTAATATAAAGAATCACTAATCAACAATATAATGTTTTTGAGAGTGTTAGTACCTATAAATTACTTCCAGGTAAAACAAATGCACCGTTGTGGAAAGATGTTTGGGTTCGAAAATCAAAATCAAACAGGACAAGCCTAAACCACGGTAGCAGCCGTTCCGTCCTGCTTCGGTCACGATAAAGAGGAAGATGGGTTGATCTTAGGGGAGAAAAACAGAAAAGTTTGAGAAATTGGCAATGGTATTGAATTGTGTATGTTGGGTATTGAAAACTACGAAGAATACAGAGCTTTTTGGATATGAAAGCTTGTTCTGTTTCTGAATAGGTTGAGCCACTTATTTATAGTAGTTTAAAATACAGAATGCCAATCTCGTAAATAGTGGAAGTGGTGTTATGGAGAGATGGAGATGATGGGTTACTGCGAGATAATTTAGGGAAGTTTCTGGAAACCCCTTTATGTTACGCCCATTATCTCTCCAACTGCTGTAACTGCCACACTACTTTAACTTTTCACATGGGGTGTTGTCGTAGATCACCAGAACAATACCCCATGAAGAATCCCCCCATGTGATGTATTTTGATATTTCTTATGTGTTTTTTATGAATCGTAGATGTCATCTTACTTGGGCTAAGTCGTAGCCATTGATATGTCGTATGTCTTACGGACATGTGTTAAACAATTTAGCCAAAACCATCCGTAGAATTTAGGCGAAATTGTGCCTTGTTGTGTCATAGTTGTCATGGCCCAAAATAGTGTACAGAGTCTTGCCATGGCCTTGGCCACAGCTATGATGGCCGTGAATGGTGAGCGGCATGGTGCCATAGCCTTGGCCTAAGTTGTGATGGCCGAGAATGGCGCATGGCATGGTGCCACAGCCTTGGCCTAAGCTGTAATGGCCGAGAATGGCGCATGGCATGGTGCCATGGCCTCGGTCTAAGCTTCCAAGGCCGAGAATTATGCGTGGCTAGGTGCTACGGCCTTGGCCTAAGATGCCAAGGCCGGGAATGACACACAACTAGGTGCCACAGACTTAGCCTAAGCTGCCAAGGCTGAGAATTACGCTCGGCTAGGTGCCAAGGCCTTGGCCTAAGCTTCCAAGGCCGAGAATGACGCACGACTAGGTGCCACGACCTTGGCCTAAGCTGCCAAGGCCAAGAATTACGCACGGCTAGGTGCCACAGCCTTTACCTAAGCTGCCAAGGCCGAGAATGACGCACAACTAGGTGCCACGGCCTTGGGCCGAGAATGACGGACGGCTAGGTGCCACGGCCTTGGCCTAAGCTGCCAAGGCCGAGAATGACGCACGACTAGGTACCACGACCTTGAACTAAGCCTACAAGGCCGAGAATGATGCACGGCTAGGTGTTACGGCCTTGGTCTAAGCTGCAAAGGCCGAGAATGACGCATGGCTAGGTGCGATGGCCTTGGCTTAAGCTGCCAAGGATGAGAATGATGCACGACTAGGTGCCACGGCCTTGGCCTAAGCTTCCAAGGCCAGTAATGACGCGCGGCTACGTACTATGGTCTTGGCCTAAGCCGACAAGGCCGTGAATATCGCGCGGGATGGTGTTATGGCCTTGGCCTAAGCTACCAAGGCCGTAAATAACTGACGAGGCGTCAACTCGCAAATAATATTTCTACTTCTCTTTACACTAGCAAGTAATATAATGAAAGAGGGATCGTCCCAAGGGAGGTGTATTAAGCAAAAGTTGTTATAAAAGTATTCTTAGCTAAGACAATATTGTTGTATAAATTCTAAAAATCACAAAGTCGTATTCAAATAGGAGATGAGATTGATTAAGTATTCGGCCACGGAATATAAACCAAAGTGACATATAACTACGTTCTTTGCATTATCTCGTTACTAACATTCCTAGGATAATTAGTACGCTCAACTATCTCATTATTATCTCCTAAGCTCGCCAGATATGGAAGCGCTCGACTACCGGCTTCTGCTTGTCAAGTTTCCTAGAGGTACGCTTTCTTGGTGTGACTTAAACAAGTGCTCTAAGTTTTGTGAGATAAGGTTGCTCCTAGTGATGAACTCAAAAGCATGAATCACCTACTAGTGTCAATTTCTACATATGGGTACTTAACAAAGTCCCATCATTAATACCCATATATTGCTACTTGTGTTTATCTTCTCTGGACAATTACGGGTCGAAGAAAATCTAAACTAGCAATAATAATATGAATCAATCATTTAATTTCGAACTTAAACAATTAACACATAACTCATAAGCAATATTTGCATGGTAGAAATCAAACAATAACAAAAATAATGGCAAAAGAAGAAGCTATTGCATTTCGATTATAAGTTCCTATTCCGGGCTTTCAAATCACCCTCAATGAAAGAATGTTTTAGTTACTCATAACTATAGAGTTCATCATAATAATAATAATTGAAATAAAATAAAGAAGATGAAACAAAACCAAAGCAAACCCTAAGATATCCGGTTCTATCTCCAAAACTCTAAGTAGAATACGTGATATAAAGTTGTAGAAGATTTTTCCTTTTGTAGCTCCTCTTGTTCCAAAATTAGGTCTAGTCTTCAAATTTCCAATAGATAGAATTCCACCAAGCTCAAGTGTGAGAGCAACCCATGTAGAAACTATGCCCAAAAAGCGTTGCTGGAAAACTGGTGGATGTGACGGAAATTGGTCGGAGAAGTTGCCGGTAAGCATCTCTCGTGAACGGAAAATATGTCTCAGGTGACTGGTCAGACAGAACAATCAACCGTCAAAACTAACTGCTTACTAATGGTCATCAATAGTCATAGGGTCAAGTCAGCCATCTAACTCAGCTGAGTCAAAGCTAACTGGGTTACTAGGCCAAAGCCATTGGCTGTTGTAGGCCAGACTCCATATTGCGCCAAGATTGTGCTTTACTAACATTCCTGCACTTCGTTCAGCTGTAGCTTCTCTGCAATCCAATTTCAATCTTAACAGTTCAACATAGCAATATCTTTCCATTCCCATACACACAGTCTCAGCCCTTCTGCGCTTTCTTTGCATCTCAGTTACACTACCAAAAACATATTCATTTGGGCTATGATCATCATCTCATTATAACCACCACTGCCATAGCATCATCTCCCAGCTGTTGCAACCAGCTCTTGCGTAACCTGTAACTCAACACCTGCATCACTGCATAATCTCTTGCAGCTTCATATCAACTTCTTCTTTGCAGAGTGCACCTAAACTGCACCTGCAACTTCACAAGCCTAGCACCACCAATGACACTGCCATCTTCAACTCAATTGCAACTTACTCTTGCACATAACCATTGGATTCATGCCTGCAATCTTCTCAATTCCAGCTCAAGTACCCATCTCCTTCGACTACAATACCCTGGAAACACCTCACACAGATCCATAATCATTGTATCTTGCATCCAACTCATACCCATGACCTGCAATAGCTTCAGTCTCATTCAGCTACACAACATTCTTCCTGAAATCCATGCCTGCAATGCCTCCTATCCACCTGCAATACCACCAACAAACCAACATCCATATAATGTTTTCAGCTGCAACTTATCAAACCGAACCACTTGTAACTTGAGCTCTAACTATCAATCAGCGCCACTGCAATGGGTTACCTCCAACACAGTCCCTGTAACCAACACCTCAAGACAGTCCTAACTCCTAAGCATACATCTAATATAGCAACAGCTGCATCACCATCTCAAGATCACCACCTACACTTCCCTGCTTATCCAAACTCGATCTCTGCCAAACTCAGACTCAAATCACAGTGATTAATAACATCAATAACTCTGACTGCGACTTCTTCCTTGTTAACCTCAATATTGTAGCTTCTCCATTTTTGTAATCCAAGCATCACCAATTCCACCACATCAGCTTCTTTACTATAACTGCACCACTATCTCCATCACTGTCTTCTTGAAGTCTCAGTAGTCAACACCATTTCAATCTCTGCTGTAGCTCCCATTACAAATTGAATCTCAGCTGAAATACCCATTGCAAAAACACTTCCAACTAGCTCCATCCAAGTCTGAATTACAGACCCATTAAGCTCAACCCATTTCAGCCTTGTGTCACTCTCTTCGCTTCCAAACAAACCAACACAGCAATAACTTGAATGGAGCAAAACCCCCTTCTCATGAGTACTTCGAAACCCTAATTTCTCCTCATAATCAATTTACAACAACAATCATCTTTTATCTCTGTTCAAAATCAAATCCACACAAAAACAGACCTGTTGATGCTTAATTCAAACATAACCCATCTCTCTAAACCCATGAAAATCATCATATCACCTTGAATCAGCTCTGAATTCCTTCACCTACATCACAACAAACCCAACATTAAACGACCAGTTGTTGGAAAATTGTATTTGACGTGACAATTTTCAAGTGAATAGAAAATCCTTTGTATGTTGGATTTGGAAATGGGTTGTATACATATGGTTTGGACCTTATAGTGTTTGGTCCAGTTAGGAAAAGTTAGTTACCGTGAAACTAAGAGAAACCTAATATACCTATTCGTATACAGACACAACCCTTCACGAATTCATAGTTGAGATTTGAATTTAACAACCCTCCATGAAGCAACATGACGATTCGGCGAAGAGATACCTTTAGCATCTATATATACCCTGCATAATTAGGTTAGAAGATCAATCAGAGAAACTAGTAATCATTCTATTGCATTCACTAGAAATCATTGATTAGGTTTGTGTCAATCAAGAGAGTTCATGACTAAAGTTTTGGTTCGCCGTTTGTCGAAGTTTGGAGTGCTACTACATCGAGAAGAAAGTCGTTGTATCCTGGTACTACTTTATTCCACACCTATTCATGAACTTGGTTCATTAATGATTAGTCGTTTCTAATTTAGGCTATCTTAGTCGCTTGGTGGTCTCCTATTCCGGTTTGAGTCTCACGGGTTTTTTTTATAGATTGAATTTCCTGACACCATTTAGGGAGTCCGTTGAAGTGGTATCTTTTAATGGCTGATCACGATAACTGTCATGTGAACGCACTGAACGGGTTCCTAAATTTGTGTCTGTTCGTGGCAAAGTTGACATGAATATGATATCAATGACCCTTGGAGATTAGATAAAAAGATTCACTGGCGGTTTTGTGGCTATAATGATTTGCCTGGACATATTTAATTTTATATGTTCACTGCACACTTTATCTCTGGAACATGGTTGAGCAAAGCAATGTGCCTGTTGGTATACCCAATTCAAATTAATGTGTTTGCCCAAAGGCAACTATTCGAGGAGGCACCTTTTCACTTTCTTCACAGTTGTTTTAAGTGAAATGATGGCAATCTTGGTAGTTGGTACCATTTTGTATCCCTTATTTCCGTAGTGCATATTTGTTGCTCAAATTATTTCATGATTGTGTACAACCATGAAATGTGGGGGAATGGGGATTTCCAGATGAGATGACACTAGGAAAATCTTTCCAAGTGTAGGGAATTGGATTTGAATATTTTGATCGGTACGGCACTAAGTCATTTGGGTCAATGATCTCATTGGAGCCAATGACTGATTACAATGGGCGAATTGGAATTACAACGTTTCATTCGGAAAAGAAAGTATGAATAGGTGATTCATGTACCATTAATTTGGGTAGGTGCAGGTGACGATACAAAACACCTAAAGACGCATAAGATTTTAATTTTTCTGTATGTTTCTGTATATAAACATAAACTGCAGAAATAGAAACACTACAAAAAAAACCAAACAAAAGAGGGACAACACATCTAGCTATTCATATGCTTCATGCTGCGTCAATTGTTGCCCAAAGTCTTTCTCTTCAAACTTCATCGCTGAAGAGAACAGTAGAGGCAGACATATTAGTTATTATACACTAACCGGATCTATTTGGTCGGTTTCGTACTGGGTCAGTTAAATCCTTGGCAGTTGTGAGCAAGGGACCTGAGGGAGGAACAGTTGGGGTGGCTATAGGGAAAGAAAACCTTGTAGATGGGAGTGTTTGCTTCTTCTTGTTGAACGCAGTGATGGGTGGTCCATCTCAACATTCACGATCTTTTTAAAAGCTGCAACTACCTTACATTTTCCCTTTTCCGGCTGCTATTACATCATGAAAGTTTGACTAACCGACGTAAAGATGACTCTTATTCAGTATTTTTTAACTGACTCAAGATTGCCTAATTAAGTAAAGATAAAAACAGATGGTGTACCTCCCCCATCACAACTACGTCTAAGGCAATGACATGGACAATAAGTTGGACTTCACTATCCAGGGCAGCAAATATGGTGTTGTCGCTATGGTCTGTCACTTCAAAGCTAATTTTTGGGAGGTCAGTAATTTGATTGTACCATAAACAGTGGATTTAAAGGAGTTTTGTGACGAACCTAAAGCAAATTATATATGCCACAGTAAGTAGTAACGCACTACGGTACAGGTTCCTCAATACTTGGTGCATCCATAGTCCCCTTCTTCACCAACCACTTTAGTTGTGCAGTTGTTGCATCCCAAATAATGCCACCCGTTGGTACCCAAAATTCGATTTGCGCTTGCTTTGACAAAAACTCGATTGAGTACCTGCATTACAGAGTTGAATAGGCATCTGTGATGTCAAAAAAAAAAAAAAAAAAAAAAAAATCCAGATGAGGGGAGAGTTTGTTACGCATTTGTGGTTTTTGATAACCTCAACGAAAGTCCTGGTTTCTTTCTACTTAGAGAGAGTTTATTACCATAGAAAAGAAAGACGTCCAGGCTGGTGACCTCGTTGGCCCCCATGAAATCTAGTTCGTTCCACTTTTTTGAGATTCGAACGTGAGTCATCCATTTTGTGCCTTCTTCGGCCTCGCCAATATGGGAGAAGGTTTTGTATTTTTTGCGGGATTCTTGGAAGGGCTGTTGACAATCTGGGAACCCATTTGAAAACAATGAAAAAGTATGGACTGCACAAAATTGGAAACAAATAGTCAACAAAAGTAACTTCAATGACATAATCAAATATAGATGGCAATCTTGATAGTACACCACTTAAATAGACACATTTGTAGAAAGAAAGATAAGTAGGAAAGGTATATATGACGAAGCAGCTTTGCACACTGTTGCTTGATATACTGCAAGTATGTGCAAAGTCTTTGCATATATACAAAGCAGCAGGTACAGAAGAAGAAAAAGTCCGGAACTAAAAATGGATTTACTATTAGTGTGGTTTATGAAACTTAAGAGGCCTTCATGGTATTTTCTGCACTCATGTTTTTCGTTTAGACCTTTGTACTGTCAGGGCATGTTTTTCACTTATCATTGCCGGAGCAATAACCAAGTTGCACTACTCTACTGTAAATGTTATTTACCATTTATATTGGAATGTCAAGCAAGCATAACATCCACAATGTGGTTTAACAGTGTGCTTATTTAAGTGGTGTTCTATCAGAATAGGTTAGTAAACCTTAAATAGGCATAATTAAATTTATATTTATATTAGATGTAGTACAAAATAAAAATAGGGAGCAAAATAACCTGATAATTTGGTTTTGCTTGGGAGACCTATATCGGGCGTAGAGATGCCATTATAAATCAGTGTCACTGCATCATTGACAACTAAAAAAATGAAATCAGATCAAAAAGATACAACTGCGAAAGCAACTAACATTATTGATACATTTATGGTAGAGTATAAGTCCATATGCTAGGCGTCACCATGATGTTCTTTACTTCTATATGATTTCTAAATTGATAATTTTGAAAAGCATGATATAGAACTGAAGTATGTAGCACAGACAAAACAATTTGATCCAAACTATGATATTTATCGCACATTAAGACTTTGCTGCTATTGAACTATTTGAAAGTAAAAATCATGAGACAGTAAAAAACAGAATTAAATTAAATCGTAACAATCTTATTAGATTCTAATAAATGTCTGGAGATCACAGCAAAAAGTATTAGAAAATAATTATCCACTAACACTACTCTAACTTCATATACCATCACTTGGTAATCTACTGAATTATCCACTAAGACTACTGAATTATCGAGGTACATGATTATGTAGTCCTAGAAGTTATATGCGTCAATGGTGGATTCTTCAATACTAACCCATAAACTTTCTATTAGAACGCAGAGAATACAACTCTTTAGTAGCTATATGCGACTGACAAAGATTCCCTTTAGTTTCATTAGTGTAAACATAAAAATTGAAGCTACTAAATAGGAAGAAGACTGCATTGATCTATCACAGTTCATTCTCTTGCATTTAAGAGAACAATTTTTCAGAAAAATGGGAATCCATCAAAAATTGAAGCTTGGTAGAATCACAGGCTCAACCTAGTTACACAATTACTCTTGTTTAATGATGATACTTCATTATTGAAAAGCCATGAATTGTAAAACCTAAAGAGCTAAAGAACAGAATAATTCACACACTGAATTATCTTCACACACACTCATTTTTAGACACTGACAGAAATAAATATTTGTGTAATGAAAGCTAACATACACAGACAGGCTGTCAATCCTGCTAACCTACACAGGACCAATGAGAGAGTTACAACTCATAGTCTACTCCTGAGCCAATGAAAGAGTGACAGCACATAGTGAGTTAAACAGAAATAGTTGTTCTGTTACTAGCCCCCCTCAAGCTGAGCAGAGCTGTCTTGGGCAGAACTTTCAGCTTGTCCCTCAAGAGAGCAAATCTTGGTCCTGACAATCCTTTGTAAAGATATCTCGCACCTCGATCAATAGTAGAAATATAGGAGATTGAGAGATCCTTGGCTCCGAACCAATTCCCGACAAAGTTATAGTCTATAGCCAAATGTTTCATTCTTGAATGAAAAAGCGGATTTGAAGAATAGGATATGGCCTCGATGTTGTCACAAAGCGAGAGAGGGAGCAATGGGAAGAAAAATGTGCAAGTCTCACGAGTAGTTTGCAAATCCATAAGACCTCACTGCCAGAGTTAGCAAGGCTCCTAAACTCGGCTTAGGTAGAAGATCTAGCAACCGAGTGTTGCCTTTTGCTTGACCAAGAGATTGGACTTGAGCCAAAAAAGATGCAATAACCACCAAGACTTCGTCTAGAATCGGGGTCACCCACCCAATCAACATCACTAAAACCATGAACCGCAGATAATCCTTTGCTAAATAAGATGCCATAGTCAATGGTGCCTTTAACATATCTTAATATTCTCTTGGCAGCAATGAGATGATCGGTTGTTGGAGTTTGCATGTGTTGGCATACTTGATTCACAACAAAGCAAAGTTCGGGTCTAGTCCAAGTGAGATATTCGAGAGCACCAACAAGAGACCTATAAGATGTAGGATTGTCAGAGAATACCGACCAAACTAGAAGTTTACAATGTGGAACAATAGGTGAAGAACATGGTTTAGCTCAAACCATGTCATACTTGTCAAGAAGATCAAGAGAATACTTTGTTTGAGACAGGAAGAGACCCGAGGCATTGCGCTTTTAACCTCCAAACCCAAAAAATAGTGAAGTGATCCTAAATCTTTGATAGGAAAGTGAGTTTGCAAGTCGGTGATAAGCTCTTGACAATAAGATTTTGAATTACCTGTCAAGTAAAATGTCATCAACATAGACAAGGATAATAGTAATTCTTGAACACGATTTCGAACAAATAGAGATGAATCTGCCTGAAGAAGGCTGAAAATTGTAGGATAATAGAACTTCTTTGAAGTTTGTCATACCAAGCTCTTGGAGCTTGCTTGAGACCATAGAGAGATTTATGAAGTTTGCAAACATAGTTAGGATGTTCGGGATCAATAAATCCAGGAGGTTGAGTCATATAAACTTCTTGAAAGATCTCCATGTAAAAAAGCATTGCTCACATCAATTGAGCAATGTACCAATCATAGTTATTTGCAAGAGATAGAATGATCCTAATAGTTGTTGGCTTTGCTCTTTGGTGAAAGTTTCGGTGAAGTCAATACCTTCTGTTGGTGAAATCCTTTGGCCACAAGTCTTGCTTTGAATTTGTCTAGAGAACCATCAGGATTATGCTTGATTCTGAACACCCACTTGCAACCTACAACATTCTGTGAAGGATGAGGTGGTACTAAAGACCAAGTGCCAGCAGTTTGTAGGGCATTGAATTCAGCATACAAAGGAGGCCTCCAATCAGAACTCTTTAGTGCTTGAGAAACACAAGTTGGAAGTGAAGGATTTTGAGACTGTAGTAAGGTGGCAGATAAAGTGTATTTTGTAGAGTACTTCTTCTTTTTAAAGATCCCAGCTTTACCCCTTGTAATCATAGTGTGATTGTTATGTACTTGAGGATAGGAAGGAGTGATAGAGGGTGATGCAGAACAGATGTCTGGTGAAGCAGTAGAAGAATCTGTTGATGCAGAACAAGTAATGATGATGCGAGAACAATTATTTAATACAGCGGGAGAAGTATTTAGGCATTGTGAAGTAGGACGGATGGTGATTGTTCGGATCTTGATCTGTAGGCATTGGAGTTCTTGGTACTAGTTGAGTAACGGAGAAATAATCATTTCAAAAGGATATCTTGCTTCTTGAAAGATTACATGTCTAGAAACATAAACTTTACCTGTAGAAATATCCAAACACCTGTAACCTTTATGATTGGCAGCATAGCCAAGAAAAATACATGAGACACTTCTAGGTGCCAATTTGTGAGTAGCATAAGGTCTAAGCCATGGGAAGCATAAGCGACCAAAGGATCTTAAAAATGTATAATCGGAGTGCCACTGTGAAAAAGAACTTCATATGGAGACTTGAACTTCAAAGATCCGTGGGTAATCTGTTGAAGGTAAAATTAGGCATCAAGGCTTCAACCCAAAAGCTAGAAGATATACCAGATTGAAGAAGTAATGTTACGCAACATCCACTTTAAATGTCCGTGTTTTGACTCAGCAACACCATTTTGCTCAGGTGTATGAGGACAAGTTATCTCATGCAAAATACCTTGAGTTGAGAGAAAAACCTAATTCATTATTTATGAATTCACCACCACCATCAGTCCTTATAGCTTTAATGTAGCATTGGAGTTGCTTTTCAATTTGAGCTTTGAATGTGTAAAAGACTTTTCGAAGTCGGTTTTTGTCAAACAAAGGAAATATCCAACAGAATTTTGAAAAGTCATCAATTATATTCACATAATATTTGTATCCAGAAATAGAAGTTACAGGACTTGGACCCCAAAGATCAAGGTGTAAAATCTCTAATGGATATGAACTACAATGAGTAGAAATGGAGAATGGAAGTTTATGACTTCTACCTAGTTGACAATCGGTACAAAGATAGGTGTTCTCATTCTGAAGAGGGTAGAGAATCTGGGACATGTTGCATTATTTGAAATGAGGGATGAGCAAGTCTTTTGTGCAGGATATCTGTTTGAAATAGTTGTTGTGACACCAGTGAGAGCCTTGTAGGATGGATTATGCAGAAAATGAAGAGGATATAGACCATTATGATGAGGGCCTTGCAAAAGTATCTTCCCATTGAATAAGTCCTTCACATAGAAACCATTTGAGTCAAATGTTATGGAACATTGATTATCAGAGGTAAATTTATGAACAGATAATAAGTTGTGGGAAGATTTTGGAACAAGAAGTACATTATTGAGATGAAACTGTGATTGGGTGAAGATTTTAAAGTAAAGCCAGAATGAGTGATTGCCATACCTTCACCATTAGCTGCTTGAATTTCTTCAAGTCCTTCATAAGTAGAAACTTCTTGGAGTTCAGATGGATCAGAAGTAATATGATTATTGGCCCCTGTATCTGCATACCAAGGATTGGTGCCCATAATATTTCTTTGAGGCTAGCATAGCGGTGAGGTCTTTGAGGAGTGTGGGAACTTGTGATAAGCAAAGTTGAGTCTGTTGTGACACTCAAGAGCACTATGGCCAGCCTTGGTGCAAATTTGACAAAAAATAGGATTAGATGTGAGGCAAAAGTGTCTAATGATGATGATGTAAAGGTAGGTGGTCGGTTAGGTGGTGGTGGAGGTGGTGGTGAAGAGGTGAAATTTTGACCATGAAAGAAGGAACCTCTGCCAGAAGGAAAACCTCTACCAGATCTACCAAAGCCTCTTAAAGAATTGATAGGAAAGTTATTAAATCGACCACCAGTACCTCTACCAAAGGATTTAAAGGAATTCATATTAGCAGCAAAAGCTTTATTGGATGATTCAGTTATCAGATGTGCATTTCTATCACTAACAAATGACTTCCTCACTAAGAAGATTGTTATGCGGTTCAATGCAAGTGATAGGAGGATATCGTGACGCATAGAGTTTGCAAATGGAATATAATCTGAGTTTAAAAGCGACAAGAGTAACTACAACCAATTCTTGATCTGAAATAATTTCTCCGATTGGCAAGTTGACAAGTTGATCCTACAGAGATTTAATTTCATTAATAAGAGTAGAGACAGGTCTTATCACCTTGTTTGAGAGCTAAAAGTTTAGTGCAGAATTGAATTGAATGAGTAGTTGAAGATCTTGCAAACCTTGCGATTGATGCTAGTCCATAATTGTTGAGAGGTTGAACAGGTTCGAGAAATAAGCAATTGGCTGCATCGAGATTGTAGAATAAATCCACATCATGATTGAAGCATCCTCATCCATCCAATCTGTGTAAAGTCGATTTTCAATGTTATTGGCTTGATTTCTTGCATTGGTGAAGCGAGGAGGACATGGATGTGTACCATCAAGAAAATCGGATCTTGAATTTACGAATTACGAGGAGACATTAGATTTTCCAGGTGATGAAGTTGTCTTCTTTGAGTTTAAGATGAACAAAACTAGTGAGTTGAGATAGAGAAACAGATTGTGATTGAAATCTTGGTAGGATTTTCCATTGAAACGAAATTTGAAAATGAAGGAAATTCTTGAATCATAAAACGAAGAAAGAAGCGAAAGAAAATTACGGATCTAAAAGGAATGAAATCTTGAAATCAAAGATGAAGCGAAGTTAAACGGAATCGAATAACACGAGAGATGTGAGAATATCTCTCGAGTCGATACCATAGTTACACAATTACTCTTGTTTAATGATGATACTTCATTTGCTTAAGCTAATTAATAATTCAGTACTATCAAACATGATGAAAAGAAATCATACTGAACCCATAGGAATATTACTAAAAGAAGGGGAAACCAAGAACCCTTAAAAATTAAGAAAAGCAAAAATAGGTAATAAACAATACTAAGAACCACATACCCTTCTTTTTTTTGATCTTCAAAATCTTAATTCGACGACGAAATAAAATAACACGGACTAAAACCTGGGATTATTCGGAATGACGATCGGCTTGTAAAATCACATCATACAATGCACAAACCCCTAATTTGGAACAAACAAACAAACAAAAAGAATTAGTTTGAGAATCACATCATACAGTATACAAACCCCTAATTTTAAATCATCCCTAAAAAAAATTCTAGAGAGAAAGATACGGAAGATGGAGCAAATCCAGAAAGAACTTATATAAATTACCTTGGTTGAAAGTATTATGAAACATTCCCTGAGTTGGATGATTCTTAGATTTATGAGAGATCGGTTTCACTAAGAGCACGTCTTATGGTGGAATCCATCCATCTTCCATCTTCCACGCCACCTCAGCACTTGGAACCGTGGATGGAAGCGCAAGTGTAATGGTGGAATAGTAGAAACGCAATTCTTAATGGAGGTAAGCTCCATTCTTAATAGCGCTAAAACAACGCAATTCTTAATGGAGCTAAACGCCATTCTTATTAGCATTTTTTTCCTTAGCCGTTAGATTCTCAACAACTCAGTTTAAATCTACGGATAAAAAAAAAACGCCATTCTTAATGGAGCTAAGCTCCATTCTTAATAACGTTTTACGCTATTCTTATTAGCGTTTTTTGTCTTTTAGCGCGCTATTCTTAATAGTGTTTTACGTTATTCTTATTAGCGTTTCTATGGATTCCACGGACCATTCCACCAAATCATGGAACCCTGCTTGATGGAACCCTTATCAGCAAGTCTTATGGTGGAATCCAACCTATTCCAAGTGTGGAAAATCCATGGAATGTCAAGTCTAATGGCTTCCAAGTTGGGGTTTTCACGAAAATCAAGCGAGGGGTTCCATGATTTGGTGGAATGGTCAAGTGGAATCCATGGAAACGCAAATAAGAATAGCGTTTCTCTTTGTAGATTTAGCTCTATTAAGAATAACGTTTTTTTATCAGTAGATTTAAAGCGAGTTGTTGAGAATCTAACGGCTGAGAAAAAAGCTCCATTAAGAATAGTGTTTCCTCTGTAGATTTAGCTCCATTAAGAATAGCGTTTTTTTAGCGCATTAAGAATGGCGTAAAACGCTATTAAGAATAGCGTTTCTACTATTCCACCATTACACTTGCGTTTCCATCCACAGTTCCAAGTGCTGAGGTGGCATGGAAGATGGAAGATGGATGGATTCCACCATAAGACTTGCTGTTTTGCTCTAAGAAGAAAACAAACGTCTTTGAAATTGAATGATAAGAGTAACAGTCGAATGAATGATATTGAATGATGGTAATAACTCGGTCGATTGATTACAATTGGGTGACGCATGACTAAGTGGAATCTAGGACGTCGGATCCTTGCGTAGAAGGTGGGCTCTTTCTGAGCCACGATTTATCTCTTTCCCTTTGTGAAGAATGGGAGCCGTCGATCGTTGTAACGGTCCATGGAGAGCCGCCAGATGGATAAAAACACATTTGTTTTTGTAAGACTAGTTTTGCACCTCGTGCGATGCACGGGGCTATTTCTCGGTTATGGAATATTAAACATGTTCTAAAAAAAATAATCAATAATTTCATGGCTTTAAAAAAAAAAAAAAAGACGTTCAATGATGGTAATAGTCGAATGAATGATATTGAATGATGGTAATAACTCGGTCGATTGATTACAATTGGGTGACGCATGACTAAGTGGAATCTGGGACGTCGGATCCTTGTGTAGAAGGTGAGCTCTTTCTGAGCCACGATTTATCTCTTTCCCTTTGTGAAGAATGGGAGCCGTCGATCGTTGTAACGGTCCATGGAGAGCCGCCAGATGGATAAAAACACATTTGTTTTTGTAAGACTAGTTTTGCACCCGTGCGATGCACGGGGCTATTTCTCGGTTATGAAATATTAAACATGTTCTAAAAAAAATAATCAATAATTTCATGACGTTCAAAAAACGAAAGAAAAACCTATACAATTGAACGGAGAATTAGTTTAAAAGTAATGGACTTGTTTCAGCTTCATAAATTGATTACGAATTAGAATTATGTCTCTCAAATCTTTTCTAATATTTGTGATATTATTTAAATGTCCGAAGGTCATGCCTTTGCTTTTCATATACTCTTGCCCCTTTTGGTCCATCTAATCTTTACGTGCCTTTACTTTATTAGCAGAAACGTCATCAAGATCTTGATATATCATATCCTTAAAAAATATCTTGTTTAACTGTTTGAATTTTTTTATACATTTCTTAATCTCGATTATGTCATGTGATTACGGTTGGTATTTCATCGAGGTAAAGCAACTATTGATCAAGCTGTGATTTTCTCGACAACTTAATGACCTTCAATTTTTTTGGTTTTCTTTTTCTTAGCAAAAAGCTAAAAATAATATCAAATGGAAATCATCGAACATAGAAGAAATTACAATTGTAAAACATAGAGACAATAGAATCAAATACAAACTAAGAAAAACATATAAAGCTAATTGTGAGAAATTACATGTATAGTGCACTGGAATATCCTCTAGCTCGGAAAAATTAAACTTATGTAATGAAATATTTCCGTTGACTTTGACTACCAGAGTGACGCGTGTCTGATCAATGAAGTGCAATGTTATGTTTCCTGGGACATATGCCTATATTTACCATTGAAAAATCGAACCGCATAATCAATCTTTCATGACTATTATATTTTGATCTTTAAGCTTTTGCTAATGGTTTTACAATGACACTTTGAGAGATATCTTTATTTCCAACGTTAATTGTTTTTTTGGATAGTTATCTTTTAAAAAGTCACAAAAGATGAGAAATATAGGAATAACCCACTTACGTTTTTGTCATTTTGAGCTGGAAATACTTTAATTTTGTTGATGGTTGTGTTTCCAATGGTCGTGTCTCCCTCTGACTTTTGTCTCAAATAATATTTGAAGACACTTTTTTGTTTGTTTCTTTTAAGAACTTGAATCGTCCTCGTTTGTTTTCATAAACACATTCTTCATGCGATATGCATTTTTATCCAAATTTGTATCGTATATATACACTGGAACTAGGCTAGCAAATAACAATGAACATCTTGTGGTAATTGCTTCTTTGAGTATTATACACGTATGGTCCACTACCATCATCAACATCACGGACAACACGACCTTCGAAGATGTAAAATCAAACATAGAATTGTATAGCTTAATCAATTTCCTGATTTTTTCAATTAACCCTTTGATTATAGTCCAGATCACTATTGTTTTCATATACGACTGGAGTATCTTTTAGCAGGAGTGTTGATGCAGATATCCAAGATAGAAAAGAGGCAAAGAAATTGGCTAGGAAGGCCAACAAAATTCAGAATATGCGAAAATCACAACATGATTGCAATTTGGAATCACCTAGTCGTGACTCTGGACCTTTTTCCGTGGGCCAGATTGAGGATGATAAGGATTCGGATTCGGGCAAAAGTGTTGAAGTCTCTGGGCTTGGTAAAAAGGTACTAAAGGGAGTGTCTCTTAGGCCTTCGAAGGAACAACGTGATAATTCTTTTTTTTTTTTTCAAATGAGGAATTAGATGAGGTAAGCAAAATTAAAAATGATGAGATTCGAGCTAAATTCATTAGGGATCATCTTAAGGATAAGTAGGATCAAAGGAATCAGGCAACTAAGAAACCGGCCCAATCTCCAATTAAGCTTGTGCCGGGTGCTTATGCTTCGGATGATGAAGACAATGAATTTTATAATGGTTTTGAGGATATGGACATTATGACTACAATTTTTTCCAAGAGTAAACCGTATATAGAATTAGTAATCAAAGATCAAGATTAAGAGGATCATTTTTTTTTTTTTGATGTTATTTTTTTGTAGCTATTATTTTCTTTAACGCTTTTGATTTATGGGGGTGGGGGGTCTTGAGCCCCTTTGCAATTCTTGTAATTATGTTTTTTTTGCTTTAATAAACCATTGAACTTAGCCAAAAAAACAAAGGGAGCATCTTTTAGCAAAAGAAGTAGAGCATTGCCCTTTGAACAACAGATGGAATGCTTAACCTGAAATGGATCGGAAGATGGAACAAATATGTCATGTAAACTCAAATATGAAAATATATGTATATATGAGATCCGGGATCACATAATTTTTAAATCCAAATCTACCCAAAGAACAAACAAATAAAATTACATAAATACAAAGAAAGAGAGAAAGAAAAAAAAAATCCCACTCGCAGATTCCTCAATCACTTCATACTCTACCCTCAAATAAAATTGCATGGCTCCAGCTATAACTCTGTTTTGCATACAGTATGGGCTAAGATTTTTGCACCAATTAAATGTTTTCATTTTGCATTGATTTATATTGCTACATTTCTTATAAATTGGACTCACGTAATTTGTAAAGGGCCCTATTGCTTCTTTCTCAGTTTGGTCTTTGTTCTGAACTTCTGATAAACTCTCCTTCCCACCTATGAACTGGTAAATAAGTCCCAACAAAGTGGATTTGCAGTTGCCATAGGGGACGTGGGAGTAAACTTCATGATATGTTTGGTTCTACAGAAAGATTTTTTCTTATTTTTGGAGGATGGGCATACAACTTGGTTTTTTCATAATATTTTATGCAAAATTAAAACATTTAAAACATATAGGTGGGGAGAACTAACATCCCACCGATTTCATAGGAAGGTACTGCATATGAAGCCAGAACCTTGATATTTAGTATTCCAGAACTAAATGATGCAACGAAAAAATAGCTTCAAATCAAACACGCAGATTCACATTGCAAAAACATGTGTAACAAACCTATGCATCATCATTAGGCGTGTTGGATGGGAATTATGGAGAGTAGCCCAGCAGCAACCAGCACCAACTCCTCTTGGACATCCAGTAGCATGTCTTGGTATTACTTCTGAACACAATATAGTGTTCCCTGAATCGTGCCTTAACTCAAGCAATCAATGCTTTTAGCTGAGTATAAAGATCTTTTAAAATTGGACAACCTTTCATTGTTTACCGCCCCCTTCTAAAGTAAAGAGGTTTGATGGTGAAAGGAAATAATATGTAAAAGATAAAAAAAAACCTGTAATTATTTGTTATTTTTAACTTCTATCTGTGCAAGTTAATAATGACACCTAACTAATAATTTCGTTTTACTTTATGCATCCTTTAAAATTTGATTTGAGCGATAAAAGAACTACTTTTTATTTATCATAGACTAATCCAGTTGGCAGGGAAAGAGACCCATTTACTGTTGCAAGTTACAAACACCATTGAAGATTCAAGAGAATGGTATTTTTGATTTTTATGAATGAATATGGTTCATTGATTGATACCTTGAAACTTTTGCAGGATGAGCTGATTGCACATCTCAGAGGCAAAAAGAGCAATACATTACATTTTCATGTAGGCCTCCAGGGTTCGTATTAGTATCGACATGCATATTTGGTGTTGGAATTATGTCTATTGCGCAATATGTCTTAAGAATGGAGCCCAAAACTAACCTGAGAAAAAAAAAAATGTAGCCGATAAAAGGTTCCACAGCCGAAAACAACATAAAATGCAAGAGTTCGAAAAACAGATTGCGGCTTGCTCATGAATACAAAAAATAACTGTAAACACAATGAGAAAGTGGGAGTGAAGTTAATAATCATCACTGAATAAAATATATGCATCACTGAATACTGTAACAATTACAAAATCAAACAATAATCAGAAAAACTATTTGATCAGCAAATAGATTGTTTGGTATGCTTACATTTTCGTCTAGGAGGTGCTATCAACAATTGTTTGGTCTTCACCTCCCTTTTTGTTGGTACTCTCTATCTTGTATTAGATTGAACATGTATTGCTTGTAACTTCTTTTACAATCCTATAAAATTAAATCAATCAAGACATTTAGATCAATTTAAAAGAGAGAGATTTACCAATTTCTTCAAAGAGAGAGATTAACCAACTTCTTCTTGCCATCAGGCTTATTTAGGACAATCTATTTGATCGTGCACATCAAATAAACTGTCAAGATACCTGTAAAACAACCAAAGAGCGTTTCAGACAAATCGAAATCGAAATAAAAAAATCAAAGCTAGAAAAGTGAAGCAGCCAAAACAATGGGGCTTGGCTTTTGGTGGAATGGTTTTTATAGAGACTCCAAACCCATAAATAAAACAAATTCTTTTTGGATATAATATTGATCGATATCTTATAAACTTCAAAGAATATCTATATTTTTGGTAACCTGTGTCCGCCTACGACCCAACAAAATCACTTATTTACCTATTTGTATTATATTTTCAGTTAATAGTATTCTTTTTTTGGTACGTTCAATAATTTTGGAATGAAAAATATTAAAAATAATTGTAATAAAATTAAAATATTATCTTTTATTTCGTACGTTCAATATTTGAAAATATTAAGAAAAATAGCAATAAAAATCATAATAATATTTTTGGAACCCACAATTGGGGGATATGAAAACTAATTGGGGGATATGAATTACTTTCCCCAACCCATGATTTCGGCTAAGGGGTGACCATTGGTTATGAAAATACTAAAATACCCTTCCCACAAAATAAAAATCAAAAACTTAAAATCAAAAAAAAATCATATCCCCCATTTCCATCTCCACTTCTTATTAATCTTATTTAGGGGTGGAGCTTTGAAACTCAAATATTTCCCATTCCCTTTCAAATTCTAAACTCTCCCCACTCTATATCAAATTCTCTTCTCCTCACTTTGGAAACCAATTTTTTTTTTATTCGGAAGTGATGAAGATCATCTTTGAAAGTGATGATGACCATGCCGGAATTGATGAAGACCATGCCAGGTATCATGACCGGCATAGTCTTCATATCAACCGACCATGCAAAGTGGACCGATTAATACGAGAAAAAATTCAAAACGGAAGTGATGAAGACCATCTTAGGAATTGATGAATACCATATGTCGGGAACATGATACCAAGCATGCTCGAGAATTTCCTATCAATGCCGGTAGTCAAGTGAAAAAAAAATCAACATTCTGGATACTTTTCATCCTGTTCCGGCATAGAATTTAAGCAAAATACCATGCCATGTACCGGCATGCTCGAAAACTAGATTACCATGCCGGTACCTGTTCAAAACCAGAAAAAAAATCAATAGTGGATACCATGAACATTTCCAACAATTGCCCGCATGGGTTTTTGGTTGAATACCATGCCGGCACCAAGCTTTTTCAGCTGCAACAATGGTGGATTCAAAGAAGAAAAATCAATTTTTCAACCTCTTATTAGCGGTAATTCTCTCATCACAATCATCTTCCATTTTCAAAAAAAAAATTCCACTCAATTGTGAGTTGTTATCATTAATCGAAGATTGAAGATATGATTGTTGTTGTAATTGAGTTAAAGATTCAGCAGCTGCAAGTCTCTCATCACAATCATCTTCCATTTTCAAAAAAAAAAAAAATTCTACTCAAAATTTTTTTCCCTCATTCTACTCTCAACTAACCCACACAAATTCAAATAAACATAAATACACAAATTATATCCTCCAAATCATTAATATTTTACTAATCAGGATTAATTACTAATTATGAATAGGGAAGGTTAGATTAGGAATTAATAATTTAATTATATAAGGGGTAACCCAGCTAGGATATTTGGATCCCTATTTTGTCATTTAGCTATATCCCCCAATTAGTTTTCATATCCCCCAATTATGCGTTCTATTTTTGCTCCAAAAATATTAGGCATATGTATAAGATCAAAAGTTATTTTTTTATTTTTCAATTTTTTTTATGGAATGAGAATTATTGAGAAAAATAATATTGAAATTAAATCTATTAGACTTTTATGCTAACATTTTTTTTCTTGCATTTTTGAAGTTTTGTAATATCATTAATTAATACCTCCATAGTTTTGATTTTGTATTTGGATTATTAAACATGATAAACAACCAATTCTTTGCGGAATAGGAAGCATGCTTCAATATACGGGTAACCATCCATATCTTTTTGCATTTTAATTTGCTAAAAATTGTAATTGTACTGGCAATTAAGTTTTGTAATTGTAATTTAGTTATAAGAAGTGTAATTGGACATTGGACAAATTTTTAAATTTTTGTTATGGTTTATTTGATTTTCTGATGAAATCATGATGAACATGCATATCTAATATCTTGATGTGATCTAATTATTTTGTGAATTTTAATTTTATGGATGTAATTTTGGTAATGTCAAGGATTTCATAAGATTAAGTTATTTATGGTAATTTCTTTACTCGCTCGTGATTGGTAGAAAAATTTATTGTAGGAAAAAAATTATTTTATTTTAAATTTATTGATAAAAATTTAAAAATATTACCAAACTAAAATAAATGGTGGGGCCAGAATTAACCAGAAGCTCCGGTGAATGAGAGCGCTCGAAAAAACTCTGTTTTTATATAGAGAATAGATTAAGGAATAGCCATAAATGGTTAAGATTTTTAAGGAAATCTTTGTGACAGTTTAAATTGAACAAGATTTAAGTTTCCTAACTATGTGGATTTGTCCCAAGTGTTCCGAGAATACTAGGTTGATTAAAGATTTGAAGTTCATTTCCCGAAGTCTTAATGAATTAGAAATTGGTTATTCAGAGGTTTGGTACGCCAAATTGAATGATGTCAGTTATGCTTGGCTGAATCAACCAAAGGTGCAAGTACGTCCCGTCATTAAGATGGATTGATTACTACTGGTACAAGGAATGACCAGTTTTCAATCTAATGAGAACTAATCCATGTAAATTAGTTTGAAACATGAAATTTTTGACGCATAGAACTTGTATCTGGTGAACTTCAATTCAATACTAAAACTGTCACCCTGACAAATATGGATTGAAACATGCTCCAGAATTGTGGGGGCATTGAGTTTGAATTCCCACACCTCATGCCAGAAAATGAAGCGTGCAACTAAAAGTTAATGGCAGACAGAGACCCATTACTGTTACTTCAATAATACAGTGAAGTGCACCGTTTTGCAATATGTTGGAGTTTGAGTTACCAGCTAGTATTGACTGTTTAATTAATTACTTGATCTATGATTAATTGAAAGTTAATCCATTACCTGGGATCAATTAATAAAGATTTTTTGGTCTGGTCAATTATTTGGTTTGGATGAGAACGCCTCATTTATACTATTCTATGCACGTTTTTTGAAACGGTGTAATTGGTGTCAAATGGATGATACGTTGATCATCTATGACGAACATATTTTTGGTTTAGTATGGGAATAAAATAGCAAATGATGAATTTCTTCGCACTTGTTAATTCATCAAAGAGTACAGGTACTCTGAAAACGTATCTAGTACAAAAGACGGGTGTACTAGACTGTGGATGGCTAGATGCAAGTTAAAGAATTTACAGAGTAATTCATTTATCTCACATACAAGCCATGGTTAGAATTTTAAGATATATACATGAGGGATTTTATCGAGGATATTTATCCCATGTGACATATTTAGAAATGTTAAATGATATGTATATATATTGAATCTTAGAGGTTCACGATTCAAAGTTATCAAGGAAAAAACTATGTGTTAGTTTTGAAGAATTGCTGTATCATGGAAATTATTTGATGTTAATGGAGAGATTAACAACGGACTCCAGAACTTTGGACGCAAAGTTGGAGAAGTAAAGTTATTTTGGAATTTCTTGGGATATATATACTTACGGCCCAAGTATAGCATGTTGTAAGTAACACATAGTTTGGGTATTATGGTATGTCTCGTCAAGTCATGGACGACATAGAACCATAACGTAATTGCTCTCACATGCGCGCATTTAAAAGAAATAGTGTTTGAGAATTGTATCAAGTCGACAAAGGATACAAATTCAAGAGAGAGCTTATAATTGCATCATCGAGGGGAATGGGTTTAAAGCCTACAAGTAACGAATCGTATTAAGGGAAACCCAACCTAGTTGACTGGAGATCCCAAGATCTAGGTTCAACGGGACAACAGAAATTAAGAACGACTCACAAGAAGCACTGGGGAACATAACTATAGATATGTTTCTACCCATTCCCATGATGAAACAGTGCAGAATGTCGCGTAGTTAAAGATAAGCATTGCTTTTAATGATTCCTAAGATTTGGAAAATCCAAATAGAGTATGGCAAGATACTCTTAATAGGAAATCACCTATATGAAGTGAGAAGTATGGCCGCTTCCGTGAGAAACTTTGATAGGCTAGGTTCATCTAAAAGCGCTTCATGGATTCCGGGAATTGTTCAGGGCCGAAACGAACACAACCATGAGAACCAACTTGGTGAGGATAAATTATGTGATAGTTATTGTCTTGGTTTACACTTAAAAACTGACAGTTCAAAGCCTCTGGCACACTAACCCAGTAGTAAGCCCGATAGTTATTCACTAAGGAAGGTTCAAGGCGAAAGCTACCTATCCCCATGCAATTTATTTCCGTTTGAACTCTCTTTAGTGTCTGTCTATATTATAGATGCATTTAATCACCGAATTTTCATTCATGTGGGGGATTGTTGGAAAATTGTATTTGACGTGACAATTTTCAAGTGAATAAAAAATCCTTTGTATGTTGGATTTGGAAATGGGTTGTATACATATGGTTTGGACCTTATAGTGTTTGGTCCAGTTAGGAAAAGTTAGTTACCGTGAAACTAAGAGAAACCTAATATACCTATTCGCATACAGACACAACCCTTCACGAATTCATAATTGAGATTTGGATTTAACAACCCTCCATGAAGCAACATGACAATTCGGCGAAGAGGTACCTTTAGCATCTATATATACCCTGCATAATTAGGTTAGAAGATCAATCATAAAAACTAGTAATCATTCTATTGCATTCACTAGAAATCATTGATTAGGTTTGTGTCAATCAAGAGAGTTCATCACTAAAGTTTTGGTTCGCCGTTTCTCGAAGTTTGGAGTGCTACTACATCGAGAAGAAAGTCGTTGTATCATGGGAGACAGACATCGATAATCCGTAAGCACCAGTGCGGGGTGAATCTGTCTTAAGGCTAGAGGATATAATCCTTGCCTCGACTTTGATTTGATCTAATTGGGTTTGGCTTTCTCTTCTTCTCTATTTGTTTTATTACAGTTTATACACAAGATTGCTAACACCAGTATCATCAACATAAACTCCTTCAATCGTACTCTCCCTTAGTAGTTCATGGCCACCATCTCTTAATCTCAATTTCTCCTTCTCAGATACAAATCAAACCACTTTCTCTGTGTTAATAAAACCCTAAATTTTCTTCATACTGAAATCAATTTCCTCTCCGTATCTCTGGATTTCTCTGATCTATAATGGTGTCGCCGTTGTTATCAGGTGGAGTGGACGGGCTAATGATAAGAGAGAATGATTACTCTCTGAATTTTAGGGTTGTGTAGTAATTGAACTGCATATAGCCACCCTGGTGAGGTATATAAGGGGTACCCAGAATGATTCTAAGCACCCATAAATAGCCTTTTGTTGACTTGGCTAGACTCCTATGTCCTACGAAATGATGATTCTGCCATTTATGCTCCCAATTGAGCGCTTTGTTTTCTTCTTTCGAGTTCTTCCACCAACGACATCCGTCTCTTACTTCTTAGATTCACTTATTTTCTTCAATGTCTCTTCATCACTAAAGTTGCCATGCTTTTCAGACAGAATTTGCATCACTAAAGCCGACATGATTTTCAAACAGATATAAAGAAATAAAAGCAAATAATTAGAAATAATCCGCCACCAACAGCAATTACACATGAGATGATACTTTTACGTTGTTTCTTCTTCTTTTGCTCCAAATGACTCCAAAGTACCTAAAACTCAAAACTAAACATAAGATACATAATTTACAAGAAAACTTAGCAAAGAAAGCATAAACGATAGATAAATATTAAGGTGTTTTAGACACCTATCAAATTCCCCCACACTTAAGATTTTGCTAGTCCTTGAGCAAATCAAACAAAATAATTCTAAAACATACATACAACTCCGTCTCGTCGAGGCTACGGTCACACTTATCACGTATAACAAGCCTTTAAACCCCTAGGTGTCCCTAGCGGACGAGTTTTAGTCTCGTGAAGGTTTACAAGAGGTGTACCTACAAAACCTTTTACTCCAAATTCCAGCTACCTGTGAAGAATCTATGAACGAATCCAAAATGACTACATGAGGAGGTACCTTAATGCAAATCCAATTCATATATAAGTAAACAAAGCTCTACTCAGAAAGTTGAACAAACCACAATAATCGGAATCTAACTAACCACAATCATACATGAATAGATTAAGAAGATGGATATAGAGGTAGATGTTTGCGAATGTTGACTAAAGTGAACGGTGTTTCCCATATCTATCTGAAGGTCACCGCCAAGATGAACCTATGAATCTTAATGGATTGAGATATTGTCTGAATTCTAATATCAACTCAGCTGGCATATATACACGAGAACCAACAGTCGACAATCTTAATTCTAGATCAACTCAACTAGCATATACAACGGAACCAGCAGTCGATTTTATTGAACAATGATAATAAAAAAAAATTCTTTTTCTTTTTCATTTTTACTTTTTTTTTTCCGAATTAACAACATGATTGGATCTTTTGGATCCAAGCGCATGCATCTTGTCAACAGATTACATGGTAATTCTCATGGATCCTGCGTTCCACACTTGACGGAGACAGGGAGAACACACACATATAGCTATCCAAGTGTCATTTTTTTAATATACTCCGGTTGGTCTAATTGGTCTGGTCTTTTTTTTTTTAGTAACTCAATCACTCTATTTCATCCTAGAAGTAATAACAATTCGATGTTGGTGACCCACCAAATCACTTAGAGAAACAAAAAGTTTGCAAAAATAAAAACAGAAAGTGATATGTTGACATTCTAAGATATGGTAACAACTATCATGTTATTTCCAACACCTGAGCTCTATCCTTTTAGTTAATAATGGGTTCCTCAACTCCTGCAACCAAGATGATTCCATCCATTTATATTGGTAGTGTCATCCTAAAGGCACAAGTTTCTCGATTTCAGAGTTTATAAAGCAAATTTTTTTTTTTTTTCTATTTTTCATTTTTTTTTTTTTTTAACTAAAGGCATCAAACTCTACAAACATATAAATACTCCCCCACACTTAAACTTTACATTGTCCTCAATGTAAAATTTAGTCATTCAAAGTAAAGTTTAAGGTGGGAAATTCCGGAAATGAACTGCAAAAACAAAGATAAAATGCTTAAAAATAAAAAGATAAAGATAAAGATACAAAACCGATGGGTTGCCTCCCACTTAGCACTTGGTTTAAAGTCGTCAGCCCACTTTCATCTCGCTTGCATTCTTAGCCAGCGTCAGTTTCCTCCACAACAAAACATGAGTGCACATCACTTGGGTATCTCATCACCTCAAAGATGTTGAAGCGAACGACCTCTCCATCAAATTCCATTGTCAAGGTACCTTCAAATACATCTATCTTTGTTCTAGCGGTTCTCATAAATGGTCTACCCAACAGCAAAGGTGTAGACGAGGATGAGTTTTCACCACTCATATCAAGAACATAGAAGTCTACAGGAAATATAAGCTCATTGACATGTTCTAAAACATTTTCAATAACCCCTTTCGGGTAGACATTAGATCTATCGGCAAGTTGAATAACTACGCCGGTACTTTTGAGAGGACCAAGATTTAAAGATTCATAAATTGAAGCAGGCATAACACTAATAGATTCTCCTAAATCTAGCAAAGCTTTTGTAAACCTTGTTTTACCAATTGTGCAAGGTATAGTAAAACTGTCGGGGTCTTTCAATTTAGGTGGGAGTTTCTTTTGAAGATATGCCGAAGCACTCTCCCCCACATTCATTATCTCATTACCGGTCAATTTGTACTTGTTAGTACACAATTCCTTCAAGAATTTTGCATAGCGAGGAACCTTCCTTATCGCCTCAATTAATGGAATGTTCACTTCGATCTTCTTGAAGATTTCCCAAATCTCTTTGTCCAACGTCTCCTTCTTTGACTTTGCAAACCTGCTAGGAAAAGGTGGAGTAACATAAGTAGAAATAAGAGGTTTAGAGTTAGAATTTGTTACTGAATCATCCTTTTTAGGGACTGCTTCGTCCACTTCTTTCTCTAAATCACGTTCATGGGACTCCGATGATGCTACTGGTTTCTCTACTTGCTTTCCACTTCATAATTCAATAGCATTGACATTCTCCCTATGATTCAATGGTTGCGAAGGAAGTTTTTCAGCTGCTTGTGCCTTGAGTTGGTTCATATCATTAGCCAATTGACTAACTTGGTTTTGCACATCTCTCATAGCCATTTCAGATTTCTGCTGAAATTGATTGAACCCTTGCATTGTCTTTGAAATCTCTTGCATACTTTGCATCATAAGAGTAAACTTGTCATCCACACTTGTACCTTGAGTTTCTTGTTGTGGTCTTTGCATGAATTGGTACCCTCCTTGTTGATTGAAAGTAGGATTTGTTGCAGCTTGCTTGTTGGCGTAGCTGAAATTTGGATGATCTCGCCAACCTGGATTGTATGTGTTCGAGTACATATCATGCCTCGGCCTTTGATGATTTTGGTACATAGCACTTGCTTGCTCAACATCTTCGGTGTGTGATGATGGTATGACGGCATCTACTATTTGTTGCATCATCCTCTCCATGTTACCCATTCTATGTTCCATATGTGAAGAATCACCAACTGCATTCACTTTCCTTACCACTGGTTCACCTCGAGTGTATAATTGTTGAGTGTTTGCAGCCATGTTCTCTAACAAGCTTGTAGCTTCAGCAATGGTCTTGTTGGTGAGTGCACCACCACTTGCGGCATCAATCAAATTTATCTCATTAGAAAACAACCCCTCGTAGAAGTATTGAATAACGAGTTGATCGATAATTTGATGGTGTGGACATCTAGATAGAAGTTTCTTGTACCGCTCCCAATACTCATAGAGAGTCTCCCCGGATACTTGTCTAATACCACAAATCTCCTTGTGAATCATTGCTGCTTTAGATGCCGGAAAATACTTCTTAAGGAACAACTTCTTCATTCCATTCCATGTGGTTATACTCCCAAGAGGTAAGTAAAAGAACCATTCTCCTGCAGCATCTATAAGGGAAAAAGGAAACGTTGTCATCATAACCATATCGGTGTCTGTAGTTGCTTGCTTCAAACTAGTCACAACATGATAAAATTGTTGGAAGTGGTGATTAGGATCTTCTCCCGCTTAACCTTTGAATTTGGGCAGCAAGTGAATCAATTGCGGCTTCAACTAGATGGTTCCATTCAGCTGAATACATAAAGGCTGATGGTCAAGGTTTGGAGAAGTGAGCTCCTTGAGTGTTCTTGGAGCAGGTGGTCGACCTCCCATTGTGTTGTCTTCCTCTTTGTCTGAGTCTGAGAATTCACTTGGTGAAGAACTAGGAGGAAGTGGAGTATTCACTGCTCGAATCAAGTATTTTAGTAAAGTGCCCGAACGAAGACGTATACCAATTGGACTTTGTCTGCCCTCTCCACGCATTCACCAAAGAAATGATACCTGAAAATCAGATTTTAAGAGATTGAATAAGTAAACTAAAATTGAAAATAAAAGCAAAAATATAAACTAAGAATAAAAATAACAACTAAACTTGCCGCTGCCGGGGAAATTTTGACGAGGTGTTAACTCGCAAATAATATTTTCTACTTCTCTTTACACTAGCAAGTAATATAATGAAAGTAGGATCGTCCTAAGGGAGGTGTATTAAGCAAAAGTTGTTATAAAAGTATTCTTAGCTAAGACAATATTGTTGTAGAAATTCTGAACATCACAAAGTCGTATTCAAAAAGGAGATGAGATTGATTAAGTATTCATTCTCGGCCACATAATATAAACCAAAGTGACATATAACTGCGTTCTTCGTATTATCTCGTTACTAACAACCCTAGGATAATTAGTACGCTCAATTATACCGTTATTATCTCCTAAGCACGCCGGATACGGAAGCGCTCGACTACTGGTTTCTACTTGTCAAGTTTCCTAGAGGTACGCTTTCTAGGTGTGACTTAAACAAGTGTTCTAAGTTTTGTGAGATAAGGTTGCTCCTAGTGATGAACTCAAAAGCATGAATCACCTACTAGTGTCAATTTCTACATATGGGTACTTAACAAAGTCCCATCATCAATACTCATATATTGCTACTTGTGTTTTCTCTAGACAATTACGGGTCGAAGAAAATCTAAACTAGCAATAGAAATATGAATCAATCATTTAATTTCGAACTTAAACAATTAACACATAACTCATAAGCATTATTTGCATGGTAGAAATCAAATAATAACAAAAATAATGGCAAAAGAAGAAGCTATTGCATTTCGATTATAAGTTCCTATTCCGGGCTTTCAAATCACCCTCAATCAAAGATTGTTTTAGTTACTCATAACTATGGAGTTCATCATAATAATAATAATTGAAATAAAATAAAGAAGCTGAAACAAAACCAAAGCAAACCCTAAGATATCCGGTTCTCGCTCCAAAACTCTAAGTAGAATACGTGATATAAAGTTGTAGAATACTTTTCCTTTTGTAGCTCCTCTTGTTCCAAAATTAGGTCTAGTCTTCAAAGGTCCAATAGATAGAAGTCCACCAAGCTCCAGTGTGAGAGAAACCCATGTAGAAACTATGCTCAAAAAGTGTGCCGGAAAACTGGTGAATGTGCCGGAAGTTGGCCGGAGAAGTTGTCAGTAAGCATCTCGGGTGAACGGAAAATATGTCTCAGGTGACTGGTCAGACTTAACAGTCAACCGTCAAAAATGACTGCTTACTAACGGTCATCAACAGTCTTCGGGTCAAGTCAGCTGAGTCAGCCATCTAACTCAGCTGAGTCAAAGCTAACTGGGTTACTAGGCCAAAGCCATTGGCTGTTGTAGGCCAGACTCCATATTGCGCCAAGATTGTGCTTTACTAACATTCATGTACTTCAGTTTAGCTGTAGCTGCTGTTGTAGCTTCTCTGCAATCCAATTTCAGGCTTAACAGTTCCAACACAGCAATATCTTTCCATTCCCATACACACAGTTTCAGTCCTTCTGCACCTTCTTTGCATCTCAGTTACACTACCAAAAACATCTTCATTTGGGTTGCGATCATCAGCTCATTATAACCACCACTGCCGCAGCATCATTTCCCATATGTTGGAACCATCTCTTGAGTAACCTGTAACTCAACAGTTGCATCACTGCAATATCTCTTGCAGCTTCATATCAACTTCTTCTTTGCAGAGTGCACCAGAACTGCACCTGCAACTTCACAATCCTTGCACCACCAATGACATTGCCATCTTCAACTCAACTGCAACTTACTCTTGCACATAACCATTGGATTCATGCCTGCAATCTTCTTAATTCCAGCTCAAGTACCCATCTCCTTCGACTGCAATACCCTGGCAACAACTCACACAGATCCATAATCATTGTAGCTTGCATCTAACACATACCCATGACCTGCAACAACTTCAGTCCCATTCAGCTACACAACATTCTTCCTGAAATCCATGCCTGCAATGCCTCCTATCCACCTGCAATACCACCAACAAACCAACATCCATGTAATGTTTTCAGCTACAACTCATCAAACCGAACCACCTATAACTTGAGCTCTAACTATCAATCAGCGCCACTGCAATGGGTCACCTCCAACATAGTCCCTATAACCAACACCTCAATATAGTCCTAAGCATACATCTAACATAGCAACAGTTGCATCACCATCTCAAGATCACCACCTACACTTCCCTGCCTATCCAAACTCGATCTCTGCCAAACTCAAACTCAAATCACAGTGATTAATAGCATCAATAACTCTGACTGCGACTTCTTCCTTGTTAACCTCAGTATTTTAGCTTCTCAATTCTTGTAATCCAAGCATCACCAATTCCACCACATCAGCTTCTTTACTGTAACTGCACCACTATCTCCATCACTGTCTTCTTGAAGTCTCAGTAGTCAACACCATTTCAATCTCCGATGTAGCTCCCATTACAAATTGAATCTCAGCTAAAATACCCATTGCAACAACACTTCCAGTTAGCTTCATACAAGTCTGAATTACATACCCATTAAGCTCAACCCACTTCAGCCGCGTGTCACTCTCTTCGCTTCCAAACAAACCAACACAGCAATAACTTGAATTGAGCAAAACCCCCTTCTCATGAGTACTTCGAAACCCTAATTTCTCCTCATATTCAATTTACAGCAGCAATCATCTTTTATCTCTGTTCAAAATCAAATCCACACATAACCAGATCTGCTGATGCTTAATTCAAACATAACCCATCTCTCTAAACCCATGAAAATCGTCGTATCACCTTGCATCAGCTTTGAATTCCTTCACCTAAACCACAAACCCAACATTAAATGATCAGTATCATCAACATAAACTCCTTCAATCGTACTCTCCCTTAGCAGTTCATGGCCACCATCTCTCAATCTCAATTTCTCCTTCTCAGATACAAATCAAACCACTTTCTTTGTGTTAGTAAAACCCTAGATTTTTTTCATACTGAAATCAATTTCCTCTCTGCATCTCTGGATTTCTCTGATCTATAATGGTACCGCCGTTGTTATCAGGTTGAGTGGACGGGATAATGATAAGAGAGAATGATTACTCTCTGAATTTTAGGATTGTGTAGTAAGTGAACTGGATACAGCCACCCTGGTGAGGTAGATAATGGGTACCCAGAATGATTCTAAGCACCCATAAATATCCTTTTTTTGACTTAGATTGACTCCTATGTCACTCGCCTGCAAAATGATGATTCTTCCCTTTATGATCCCAATTGAGCGCTTTGTTTTCTTCTTTCGAGTTCTTCCACCAACAACATCCGTCTCTTACTTCTTAGACTCACTTATTTTCTTCAATGTCTCTTCATCACTAAAGCTGCCATGCTTTTCAGACAGAATTTGCATCACTAAAGCCTACATGATTTTCAAACAGAGATAAAGAAATAAAAGCAAATAATAAGAAATAATCCGCCACCAACAGCAGTTACACATGAGATGAGACTTTTGCGTTGTTTCTTCTTCTTTTGCTCCAAATGACTCCAAAGTACCTAAAACTCAAAAGTAAACATAAGATACATAATTTACATGAAAACTTAGCAAAGAAAGCATAAACAATAGATAAATATTAAGGTGTTTGAAAACTTAGCAAAGAAAGCATAAACAATAGATAAATATTAAGGTGTTTTAGACACCTATCAATAACGCGTGACACGGTGCCATGGCTTATGATATGGCGCAATGGCGAATATGCCACATGCCAAATTTTGCCAAATTGTGTTATGGACTTAGTCAATTGTTTTGAGTCGATTTCTTCCGAGCTATTAGCCCATTTTTCTTAGACAAAGCGCGGTAAGCTATAATGGCTATACCATGGCCTTAGCCATAGTTGGCTAAGGAACTCTATGAGATATGCAGTGCATGTCATGGGCTTGACAATGCCTAGCCAATATTCTGCGATGCTTATGATGTGATCATCATATAGCCACAATTTAGGGTTGAGTTTAAGGCAACATGTCAGGCCTAAACTTGGAAACATAATGTCATTTTAGTACAAATCTCGAATATAATAGTGCCGTTATAGCATGTTCAAGTAACTCGGTTGTGGGAGTTTGCGACTTGATACGATACTGTTACGACTATGTCTTAAGCATAATATTCTTAATAACACATTAATTCGAGAATTTTGTTTCCAATCCTTTTCTGAATATGAATAATGCCATGTATATGGAATAAAAAGACATGTATATTAGCGTATATGAAATAATAAGGTTTCTGCTGGGGAAAGCTCTGAAATTTGGCATGCGTATACACTTTCAAAATAGATTTAAGACTGCTAAGTCCATTAAATGAATACAATTTATTGATTCTCTTGCGGAATACAAATTACATTGATACATGTTCAATAATCCTAATGTCGAGCCATGGATTATTTGTACAACTAAATCAAGGATAATTTGCTACAAATGCCCTTGTCTAAAACTCACCGTCAACATTAGTCCCCTGGTTAGCACGGAACTTTGTGGTGTTGTGTGGTAAGCACTAGATGGTGACATAGATACTATGTGAATCTGAAATTCATAAGCGAAATGGGCGTTACTTATCTGTTTGGCAGGTGGCATGGCGCACGCACGGCTAAAAAGCATTCACTCATGTGATTCCGCTTGACAAGGTGGGGCTTGGCTTTTATATGGCGATGCATGGCTTATGCAGTCCCGCAGGCTTTGGTCGGCCATTCCTAATCCAATTAGCAATCTCTTTTCTGTGTGTATATATATACAGTTGAATCCGTGATTTAGGGTTAATCACGCCCCTCTCCCTATCAGCATCCATTCTTGCCATGTAGAGCTTCATTCAGGGTACAACTTCAGCAATTTGATCGGTGATCTTCTTTGCTCCTCATGTCTTAATAGTATCTCCAGTTGCATGACTCATTTGTTGGATGAGGTTTTCTCCAAGGCTGATTTAGCTGAATCCCGTAGAGAAACCCTAACTTGCGCATCATTTATTCTGGGAATCTTAGAGTCTTCATACGATGTCGGTTTCTGACGTTTGACCCCAACTTTCGAAGCTAAGTATAAGGCTATCATATGCAAAAGGAATCATCTGATTTGGATCTTGTATGGCCGGTCTTCCATGCATGGAAATTTGCAGTTTGTAATCCCGTGCAATTCTTGAAACTCCATGAACTTCAGTAAAATACCCATATCTCTTAGCCCGTGTATCCATTTGATGCGCCTTTTTAGTATGTCGTTGCAGAGACATAGTTAAACACTTCTTATGAAGGATGCATCATCCCGTTCCTTATTGATGGTTGCCGATTTTCTTGAGAATTCTTGATGCACCATCTCTTCCATAATTGACCAGTGTGATCGAAATTGGCAGTGATAGGGGTGGAGTCTCCATGTCATGGGTGTGATCAGGTATGGAAAGCCAGGATGGTTGATGTCTGCTTCTGTTGTTGTTATTTCTATTGCTACAAGTCATGAGCATTGACTAGAATGAGTTGTGTTTATTCTATCTTTTAGCTCATAAGATTATCCCTGCCCTTCGATTCGATGATGATATGATGATATACTCGGGATGCTCTTATGAGAAAAGTGCTCTGGAGGCATTGGGTAAAGTAGAAACGAGCTGAGAGGCATTCGTACGTGTTGTTATCATGTCTTCAAAGATTTCGTTCAAGCGACATCCTTTGAACTATCTTTTGAATCTTGGGTTGATGTATTGAATGGAATACGATGAGCGGGTCCCCAATCATATACGTTTCGCTATTATAGTTGTATTCTCGAGTTGACTTGGGAATGCATTGCGGCCTTGCAGGTTGTATACGCGCACTAGAGTCAGGTAATTTGGGATGTGAAAGATACCTCTATGGCGTACCTTTGGAGAGCAAAGAATTCTCATCGAGATATGTGGCTCACAGTTTGTCTATCTTTATGATGCAGGAGAGATTTCCGGCGGTGAAGGGTTCTTCTATAAATCTTTGATTCCCAAGAATGATTCTTTAGATTCTTTGATTCTTCATATGTGGTTGTTGCGAGATAATGCTCCATGTGGTGCCATTGGGTAGGACACCAAGTTCAAGCTTGCAAGCGAAACTCTTGCAAGTGGTCTCGAGATTTTCTTCCTTAGTAGATATTCTTTTGAGGATTTCTTTGCATCTGAGATACCCCGGTTTGTGGTTTTATTCTTGGGATAATGGGTAAATTTTGAATGGGTGATTTACGAAGGGTCTTTATAATAGACAAAGTAATACTTCTAAGGCGAACGAGCCAAGAACCATGTGTATGAATGCAAGGTATTGCATACATCTTTAAATTATAAATATTAGGAAAACAGAAAAATTGTATAAAAGGGGTGAAACACTTAAGTTGTGATAGCTTTAAGCCACTTGCAACATGTATGATTACCATTGGGTTTGTAGGTGTTGATGAATTTATAATACCCTCTAATATAGTTTTGGTAACTAAATAGGGTTTTTTCGAGGAAGTGGCGATTTTCTCAACCGTATCACCTAGGAGTTAGAAATGGTTAGGTTTGGTATCTCGATTGACACGCCTTGGGCTACTGGTTCCTTTCTTGTTTTTATTTAGGGTTACTCCTATCCGCTTGATATGAATAGGCCGACTTCTCATTCACACGGGTGAGTCTGGAGGCGGGATTGATTGTCCGGGTCAAGTCCCAAGCTTCTCGAAGTATGTGCAAATGGGTTGCAAAGAAACTTATTGAATATGACTTATATGCATGAATTATGTGGCAGTTGTATATGCGATATCATGTCCTCCATGTATTTGCTTGAGATACATATCCGTTATGCGGCGCGATTCATATAACTATCAATACGGCTTTGCTATTTTGTTGGAGAACCTGGAACGTTCTTGAGAATGGTACTTCTACTTTAATGTGATCGTCGCGGGTCCCTTAATGGTAACTTTAGGCGAGGTGCGTCAGAAGGAATTTGCTTAAGGGTGATATGACCATACGCAATTACGAATCTTCCTTCATGATTTTTGATCATAACGGGTGCATGTACATCTTTATGTCTAGAAATCCCATGACTCGTAAGACTTTGGATGATGATGATGTTGACATCGACCCGCATTGATAAGCGTCTTCTCAAACTCAACTTACCCAATACTGGTTGTAAGAAGTCCCAGTTGGACTTCATATTACTCTTGTTGATTTCGGTTTCGGAGGCAGCATATGGAGTTACATCTTCTTCATCAAAGGATAGGTGCTTACCAGTGATAACTTGGTTGAGAGCCGCAAGACATCTTTGCAATGGATTTTGATAGGTACAGAACTTCGATAGTCGCTCCATCAAAGTCTTGATTGGCGGATTCTCCAGGAAAGAGTGAAGTTTACTGGCAAGGAGTGGATCTCATAATCCCTTCATCCCGGGTGTAATTCTCCCCGGATCAATGTTTTCTTTGAAAATAAGTCATTTGTGCATTCCCGGTTGAGGTGGTTGACTTACCGACAAAAAAGCGTCAATCTTCTGGATTAGCACTCATGATCAATTAAGCGGAGTCGAGACCGGAGGTAACTTGATAGATATGGATTGTATTTAAAGATCTGGCAGCCCATTGATAGGGTGTAGAATACATCCTATTTACTATCTATTGTTTATGCTTTCTTTGTTATTTTTCTTGTAAATTATGTATTTTACGCTTGTTTTGAGTTTTATAGCTACTTTGGAGTCACACGGAAAAGAGGAAGGAATCACCCAATTTGAGCCAAAGGGCAAAAATGTCATTTACGGAGCGATTGATATATGGAGCCCAGGTTGAGGTTGAGGCAACTCTCTTTTTGGAGGAGTACTAAATCCAGGCCCAATCATGGTTAAGGGGTTGATATCAGTGCCCCTTATCACCTACAGTGGGTGCATTTATACACAAGTGTACCTACCCATATCCTTAACCCTAGGTTCGGGGGATGTCTTATTCATTTCATCACCTAAAATGAAAATAAAAACGAGAGAAAAAGGGAGGTAGGCGCAGCCATGAGAAACGCATCCGCATTGCCATTAAACCAGTTCTTGTCGTTAATGGAGTAGATCGAAAGAAATTGATGAATTGACCAAGGTTTGGCTTATTGTTTCGGGGGTGGTCTTTGTGAGATGGGTATGGTGGCGATTTGAAGACACTAGAAGAGGGGATCAGTAGATTGATTAGGTTAGAATCAAATGGTCTGAGGTTTGAGGTGGAGATGAAGTCGATTGAGGGAGAACTTGATTCTTGATGGTGGTCGATGTTCAACCAAAAGGAAGAATTAATTGTGATTAGGAGAAGAAGATGGTTGAGGTTACGCTGCCATGAATTAGTTTGAAGAATAGTTGTGATTCGAGAAGAAGGATGGGTTCGGTGTTGTTGTTGGAGTGCGTAGAGAAAAGAAAAGGCGTTGTGGATTAAAGCGGGTTTGTGGTTGTTTATAATGACAAAGCACGATGGGGTTCGATTCGTCTACTAACGAAGCGACGTGAAGTCGATTCTATTGAGGCCTGGGTTTGGCGAGAGAGGAGATGAATTAGAGGAGATTGGTGTTATAAGGAGAGCGATGGTGTACGTGGTTGCACTAAGAAATGCTAAAGAAATTGGTAGAGTGGATTTGGTGGTGTTGCCGACTGAAGCTGTGAGATTGTTGAATCGAGAAATTAAAGCTGAAATTGAGAGGGGTTGCTGCTGCCAGGAGATGGAGAAATTGAGAAGTTGGGTTGTTCTCAGATTTGTTAGTTTGAGTTCAGTGATGGGATTTCTTTGGAATCGATCTCGGATCTTGTTGGGTTTTTAGCCTCACTTCAGCTGTTAATCGAGAGGAAAGCTTGATGAAAAATGGAGATGAATCTGATATTGGAGTAGATGTTTGAAGAAATGGAAGGTGTTGAGCCGAGTTTCAAATGGGTAAAATGAGTGTGGTAATGCTACTTATTACGGGGGATTGTGGAATGGCTTTGTGAACTTGCTAAATTAGATGTATGGTAGGAGTTGTTACAGGACATTTAAGAAAGAAGAGGCTAAATTCGTAGGAAAACACCCAGAAACAAACGGAACTATGCCCGATTTTATACTCCGGCGAGTCAACTCAACCGGCGATGACCGATCCAACTCACCCAGTTAGACCAATCAGCCGAATCAGAAGCTGACTCCTCCCTCTCTTTGACCCTGTTGACTAACGGTTGACTGACGGTTGACCTGTTTGACCGTTAGTCCTAATGTGGATCGATTTTAATATTAGTCGAATATACCTCGACGGACAGAATTTTGGTGGCGTGGCTGATTTTTCCCACTGGATTCCACCATAATACTGGCTTTTCCGGTGAGCCAAAAATTCCGCAATTTTCTATGGACTTCTCATGGGTGTGAAGACTTGGACTAGGAATGGATGGAGAATTGGGCTCAAATTTGGAAAGAGAAGGTGGAAGAGTTGAGAAAAGCTTGGATTTGGAAATTGAATTGCAAAAGAAAAAGGATTCTATTCCTTGGAAGATTTGGAGAATATTGAAGCCTATAAATAGAGAAGTTTTACACCTCTCTACACACACATATCTCTACACACACAACACTTTTCTTTTCTTATTCTTTGTGTGAACTCTTTAACATGAGTAGTTAATTTATCGATTGAGGATGAATTCCTAGTTCTTAATATATGTTTTGAGTATTGTTTCAATTCTATCTTGAAGTTTTTCATAATTATCGATTGTTTTTACTAATAGGAATGATCTTAAAGACATTCATGATTGATTGATAGATTGTTTGGGTGGCCAACTAAATTGATTTGTTAATTTGATCTAAAGCTGGTGAAAGTTAGGGGATAAGTAATCGTTTCTTGACTTTTTACATAAGTAGCAAACACGAGACCTTTATGAGGGATTCCGTGGAGCAATTGTGTGAAAACAACGTTAGCAAGTAGACCTTGATCTAAGAGTCTAACTACTAATATTAACCTAATAAGTTCATAAATCTTAATGCGTTTATTTAAATTACATCTAGAGTGATCTACTACTAGGTGGTTTGGTAAATAGAATCTGGGTAGTCGAACTTCCGTGTCCGGGGTGATATAGGGATTTAGGGGTTTAGCACCCATCTAGTTTGCTTTACCTACGGTTGGTGGTAATCATGACTAATAACATGTGGATGAAAAACATAACTTGATTCATTGTTTTGAAACGAGAAGAGGATTCCTTGATCTTGTCTCTCTTATTGCTTTCAACTTTATCTTTTAATTGCTTTGTTTATTTTCTTTTGCTTTTACACCCCTTTTTGTGACAATTTTACAACTAGAATCTCTTGCTCCTCGTGGGAACGAACTTGACTTCCATTATATTATTTTTAATTGAGTGGAGATATTGATTAATTTGATTGCACCTACGACACGCATCAAATTTTGGTGCCGCTGCCGGGGAGCAGCGGATGATTTTAGTTGTTTTTATTTTTCTTTTTGCTTTATTCCTGCTTTGTTGGATTCTATTCCGTATCTAACTTGGTTTTTTGAATCTTATTTCGGGTATCGGTTTTCCATGTGGGTGGACAATAGCAAGCATATTACAACAATCAATACGGTTTTCAACCTCAACATTATGGCAACTTCCAACCATCCTTAGGATACAATCAAAACCAAGCTTTTGGCTATGATCAAAATCCCTGAGAACATTATGGATATTCTCATACATATCAACAACCTTATGACGGGTATGTAAGTGGACAATCACAAGGATGGGAGGATAGTTTTGTTTATGATCATAAATTCTCTAGTTTTGCGAGATAAGATGTCGCCATGATTGGGGATCTTCAACAAAAGTTGCAAGAATCACATCGAGAAATTCAAAGGAATTCGGAGAAATTATACGATCAAATTAACCAACCTTTGGAGATTTTGAGTAGCGCTAGTGTAGAGATTATTGAGCCTTGATCTTAATAATGATCAATCACCTATTCAAAAGGAAGAGCTCGAGGAAGATGCATTTATTGCTTGGAAAAAAATTTCTTAGGGAAAGATATGAGTCTGCGGAAGTGTATGAACGTTGCAAGAATGAGGAAGTTATTCCAACTCCGGATCATAATAAAGATCCTTCACCTATTCAAAGGAGGAGTTTGGATATCACTTGCCTATTGTTGTAAAGTAACACCCTCACAAGAAGATCTTACAATTTATACCGAGGAAGATTATATGAGCGAAGAATGGCCCGATTCCGATGATGAGAATGTTGAAGAGATGATGCTCGTTAATGAAACCGAATTGATTGATTTTGTGGAAGACCCAATTGAACTTGCGAATGATTTTAATGATGCTTGAGACTTTGGTTAAGGTAGAAAACGACGAAGAATGGTTGCAAGGTTTAATAGAGGACCACGATATACAAGAGGTAAGTAATTCACTTGAATTTTTAAGGATGAAGAGGATTCTATAATACAAGAAATTGTGCAAGGTTTGTCTAACCCTTTGCATATTGATTCTTCTCCGTTACCTCTTATTGGTTTGAATGTATGTGCTTCAAAGTATTTTTGGATGATTTTGTTTCTAGATACCCACCATTGGAAACACTTGATTCTAACACTATAGGGGTTTGCCAAGAGGAACACATGGAAATTCCCAAATTCTATGTTCTTTATACACTTCCGAGTGTGGACGAGAATAAGTGTGGGGAAATTTCTATCGAGCGATAATTTCACTATTATTTTCTTGTGCTAACATTTGTATGGAGTTATTGTTTTCAAAAAAGGTATTATGGGTGGATCCCAAATTTTGATTGTTAGTATAGGGGAATGAATCTTGCAAGAGCTAAGTCGGGCCGTCGACTTTAAAACAAGCGCTTAATGGGAGGCAACCCATCGGTTTTGTATTTCTTATCCTTTTGCTTTTTGTTATTTCTTTTTCTTGTTTCCTTATCATGTTAAAATCTCCACCTTAACTTTACTAGGATCGATTCAATTACATTGAGGACAATGTAAGGTTTAAGTGTGGGAGTGGTTAACATGTATTTAAACAAAAAATTACAAAAAAATTTAAAATTTAAAAAAAAAAAAGTTTTACATAAAACCTCCAACTTGTAGAGATTTTAGAGTCACTAGCATACTTCTAGGTATGTTTACATAGAGATTTTGACCGACATAATTGAACTTGGAAATGTTAGAGAACTACATTGGATTTCTTGCTTGTTTGAGTGTTAAATAATGGATTTAATCATGCCGGTGATGCAATTTGGTGCAGGGAGAAATGCATTATTAGAGTTGTTGATCAATCATTAGTGGAGACTACCCGTATTCATATCATGTGAGGCACCGACCAGAAATTTTCCATCTACTAAAGAGCTTTCTTTTGAGTGTGTGTCACCATACGTTAATTCCGGGTAGAATGGTGAGCTACCCAACCTCCCACCAATAGAAGCACTACTCTTTGATCTCTTGAGTGCTAATTTTGTCATTCATGAGGGTGACGTCTATAGATGAAAGCCTCCTTCTTGTAGTTCGATTTGCAGTTAGCACCATTCATTCTCTCGACAACAACGGATCCATAGAAACACTCTCATCATCAACAAGGAGCGACATCAAAATCCACAAGGAAAGTTGGAAAAGTTTATGGTTTACAAGCAACGGAACGAGAAAAAAGAGCAAATTTCAAATTCAAGTAAAAGCAACATACAAAGAGCGGATTTTACATATATGTTGAAGACTTACAATACAATGAGCATAATTATACATACAAGTATGAAGACTTATTCATAAAAGCGAAGAAAATTAAAAGGTGAGAATTTTTGAAAGTTTGTGATTTCAAGACGATACAAGTTGTGAAGAATCAAGTGGTAAAATACTTCTTCCACGGCCATGGTTTATTTTGTATTTAATTTCTCTTGTTTTCAAAAAAAAAAAAAAAAAAAAAAATTGAAAAAAAAAAACAAGAGAAATATTTGTTTTTTTTAATGAGCCGTGGGGAAGGAAAATTTATAAGGAGGTTTCAAGCGACAAGGATTTAAGGTAAAAAGAGTTAAAAATTGTCAAGGATTTATGAAATTCAAGAGTTTATCATCAATAGTTGAAACCGAAGACGAAGACCAAGGAGATCAAGACGAGGAGCGGAAGACGTTTCTATTGGTGTCGTGAGAGTGGTGTTATCATAATTGGCGATCGGATGTGAAGGTGAGTAAGTAATCTCATCCTCAATAATAAATGGTTGATTTCCTTTCTTAGAGATCGTCAGAAAAATGGTTTTTCAAAATATTAAAAGATGTGGGTTTTTAAAAATATTTGGAAGTTATCCTTCCCACCATTCAACGTGTCGCAGATTTCTCTCTTCATTCTTACCCGCACACATGTGAGACCCATAAAAAAGCCGTCTTTTTGAGTGCAATTATCATAAAATCCTACTTGGTGAGGAAGAAGTCGAGGCGAAATGCTTATTGATCGTTTCTCAAACACGCGTTCTCTCATTATGGTGTGGTTATTTCTCACTCAACATTTAAGAATGAGAATATGTTCTTTACTATTTCTAACTTCTTATTACTAGCATGCAGAAACTCTATGTCCTCATAACTCTTTGGATGCTTGTGACGCTTGAACGCTTTGAAGTTGTAAGTTTTTAGTTTGATTTGCTCGAGGACTAGCAAAGTCTAAGTGTGGGGGAATTTGATAGGGTGTAGAATACATCCTATTTACTATCTATTGTTTATGCTTTCTTTGTTATTTTTCTTGTAAATTATGTATTTTACGCTTGTTTTGAGTTTTATAGCTACTTTGGAGTCACACGGAGGAAAAGAGGAAGGAATCACCCAATTTGAGCCAAAAGGGCAAAAAAATGCCATTTTACAGGCGATTGATATATGGAGCCCAGTTGAGGTTAAGGGGCAACTCTCTTTTTGGAGGAGTACTAAATCCGAGCCCAATCATGGTTAAGGGGTTGATATCGGGGTGCCCCTTATCACCTACCAGTGGGTGCATTTATACGTGGGGTGTACCTACCCATATCGTCCTAACCCTAAAATTAGGGGATGTCTTATTCATTTCATCACCTAAAATGAAAATAAAGAACAGAGAGAAAAGGGAGGTGGCGCAGCCATGAGAGAAACGCATCCGCTGCCATTAAACCTGGTTGCTGTCGTTAATGGAGTAGATCGAGAAATTGATGAATTCAAGCTAGGGTTTTCCGTTATTGTTTCTGGTGGTGCTGTGAGATGGGTATGGTGGCGATTTGAAGACACAGAGAAGAGGGGATCTGTGAGATTGATTAGGTTAGAATCAAATGGGTCTGAGGTTTGAGGTGGAGATGAAGTCGATTCAGAGGAGAACTTGATTGCTGATGGTGGTGATGTTCAACCAAAAGGAAGAATTAATTGTGATTGAGAAGAAGATGGTTGAGGATTCTGTTGCCATGAATTAGTGAAGAATAGTTGTGATTCGGAGAAGCAGAAGGATGGGTTCGTTGTTGTTGTTCGAATTGCAGAAGCAGAAAAGAAAGGCGTCAGTGGATTAAACGGGTTTGTGGTTGGATTTATAATGACAAAGACGATAGGAGTTGATTCGTCTCTGTAATGACAGCGTGAAGTCGATTCTATTGAGACTGGGTTTGAGCGAGAGAAGAAGGAGATGAATTACAGGGAGAGATTGGTGTTATAAGAGGAGCGATGGGTCTGTGGTTGCACTAAGAAATGCTAAAGAAATTGGTAGAGTGGATTTGGTGGTGTTGGCGATAGTTCTGTGAGATTGTTGAATCGAGAAATTAAAGCTGAAATTGAGAGGGGTTGCTGCTGCCAGGAGATGGAGAAATTGAGAAGTTGGGTTGTTCTCAGATTTGTTAGTTTGAGTTCAGTGATGGGATTTGCTGGAATCGATCTCAGATGCTGTTGGGTTTTGGCCTCACTGCTGCTGTTGAAATCGAGAGGAAACAGTGAAAAATTGGAGATGAATCTGATATTGGAGGCCGATGTTTGAAGAAATGGAAGGTGTTGAGCCGAGTTTCAAATGGGTAAAATGAGTGTGGTAATGCTACTTCTGTTACAGGGGATTGTGGAATGGCTTTGTGAACTGCTAAATTAGATGTATGGTAGGATTGTTACAAGGACATGAAGAAAGAAGAGGCCTGAATTCGGCCGGGAAAACACCCAGAAACAAACGGAACTATGCCCGATTTTATACTCCATGAGTCAACTCAACCGGCGATGACCGATCCAACTCACTCGAGTTAGACCAATGTTAGGAATCGAAGGCCCCGACCCAGAAGGTTGACTCCTCCCTCTCTTTGACCCCGTTGACTAACGGTTGTGACTGATTGACTTTGTTTGACCGTTAGTCCTAGCAGTGGTCGACGGAATATTCCGTCGAATATACCCTCGGCATGACGAATTTTTGGTGGCGGCGACTTTTTCCTACTGATTCGGCCATAATACCGTTTTCCGTGAGCCAAAATTCCAGAATTTTCTATGGACTTCTCTCATGGGTGTGAAGACTTGGACTAGGAATTGGATGGAGAATTGGGCTCAAATTTGGAAAGAGAAGGTGGAAGAGTTGAGAAAAGCTTGGATTTGGAAATTGAATTGCAAAAGAAAAAGGATTCTATTCCTTGGAAGATTTGGAGAATATTGAAGCCTATAAATAGAGAAGTTTTACACCTCTCTACACACACATATCTCTACACACACAACACTTTTCTTTTCTTATTCTTTGTGTGAACTCTTTAACATGAGTAGTTAATTTATTGATTGAGGATGAATTCCTAGTTCTTAATATATGTTTTGAGTATTGTTTCAATTCTATCTTGAAGTTTTTCATAATTATCGATTGTTTTTACTAATAGGAATGATCTTAAAGACATTCATGATTGATTGATAGATTGTTTGGGTGGCCAACTAAATTGATTTGTTAATTTGATCTAAAGCTTGTGAAAGTTAGGGGATAAGTAATCGTTTCTTGACTTTTTACGTAAGTAGCAAACACGAGACCTTGCGGAGGGATTCCGTGGAGCAATTGTGTGTGAAAACAACGTTAGCAAGTAGACCTTGATCTAAGAGTCTAACTACTAATATTAACCTAATAAGTTCATAAATCTTAATGCGTTTATTTAAATTACATCTAGAGTGAACTACTACTAGGTGGTTTGGTAAATAGAATCTTAGTAGTCGAGAACTTCCGTGTCCTAGGTGATATAAAGGGATTTAGGGGTTTAGCACTAATCTATTGCTTTACCTACGGTTGGTGGTAATCTGTGACTAATAACATGTGGATGAAAAACATAACTTGATTCATTGTTTTGCAACGAAGAAGGATTCCTTGATCTTGTCTCTCTTATTGCTTTCAACTTTATCTTTTAATTGCTTTGTTTATTTTCTTTTGCTTTTACACCCCCTTTTTGTGATAATTTTACAACTAGAATCTCTTGCTCTCGTGGAGAACGAACTTGACTTCCATTATATTATTTTTAATTGAGTGGAGATATTGATTAATTTGATTGCACCTACGACACGCATCACCCATGCCTCTTTTCCATAGGAAATTGGAAACTTGGAAACACTGAACCTGACTTTGTTGGCTGATGCAGACGCGCAGCTTCATGCGGAGGGTATACGGTGCTGAATTCTGAGCGAGTTTGTGGAAGACATGGGCGGTTGGTCCGTGTGGCTTGCTGAAGCGTGGCTTTCCTCTTTGATTCTTCATTGGTAACAGTGCCTATGGATGGATTAACTAAATACTGCTTGTTGATCAGGCGCCTATTTCCATGGGTGTCTCCGCGATTCTCGGCTTTGACCTGTCTCGTTCTTTCGAGTAATGTTGGAGCGGTGGTGGCTGGTCGTTTGGCCACTTTGTGCAACTCCAAGAAAGTTTGAAAACGTAAATTTTCAAGTAGAGCATGGTACACCGGAATTATACCGTTAATATACGATTCCACTAACTGTTGCTCTGTCGCATTCGGGTCGTGGCAGTCTAAGACTTCAATTCTGAATCCCTTGACGTAGTCATCGAGATACTTTTTATTTCGCTGGAACATCCTGCCTAAGTCCGGAAGGGTAATCTGCTCAGAAATGAAGAAATATTTCTAGTGAGAAGCGTGATCATCTGGGACCGATCAGAGTTGTTGTTCGACGCGCTGCTGCTGTACCCGGTATAGGCTCTTCTGGTAGGTGATTTGGAGAACTCTTCGATTCGCAACATCTGGTGATACTCGTATCCTCCTAAGTATTCAAGAGATGAGAGATATGTTCTTGAGCATTACCCGTTTCATTTGTACAGAGAAAATATGGGAAACGTGGATCCTTTTGGTGTAGCATATTTTTGGATCTCCTCTACGTAAGGCTATCGGTGCCGGTAGAGTGATGACTCTTCTTTTTCACAATTTTGTGACAGTCTCTCCAAATCTACTCGCGTGATAATTTAGGTTGTGGATTCTTTCCTGGCATGATGAAGCGGGCATGGTTATCTTCTTGAGGCTACTTTCTTGACGTGTTGGCTCATGCAGTAGATTATTTGAAGATGTCCTGGGCTTTCTCTGCTTGGGTTGGCGTAATAGGTGAACCCCTTAAAGACGATTTCGACAAAGATGTACCAAGACTTCTTTGTTGTTACGAATATACGAATTCCCGAAACTACGATGTGGTCTGGATCTACATGTTTTGCTGATGAAGTGATAGCGGATACTCCTAACCATATAATGGTAGTGGTGGTGGAATTGAGATAGACCTTTGCTTTCGTGATCTTTGCAGGTGCATTTCTATGACTCCACTGGTGTTGAGATTTGTTGTCAACTATCCCCCGATATTAGAAAAACGGCTATGCGATATTTTTTTTCATCTCTCTAGGCATGGGCCCTGGCGGCATGAATATCAGTGACAATTTTGAGGCATTTTCGGCTCGCTCTATATAATACTTGTATTGTTGCATAGGCGGTTGCTCCATCCGGATCTCGAGAGAATCCATTGTGCCCTTCTGATTATTAGTCACGTATTCTTGTATTTCCACGAGGCTTTCTAGTCATTTCATCTGATATTGGAGATTTGCTGGTACTGGGATATCCAGGGAGTTTTCAGTGGCACTGCTTGAAATAGAACTTTGGTGAAGCTTCTTAAAGAATGGAACATCGGAATTGAAATTGGTTGCTGGACCTAATTGAGTTTAATGATTGAATTGGTTCTAAGATCTACCATGTTTTCAAATGGTTGAAGAAGTGATTTTCATATGGTTTAAGAATCTAATTTTTAGCTGGGTGAAGAATCTAATTTCGAGACCGAGAGGTTGATCTTCTTTTGTGGTCGCCAATTGTTAGTACCTAAAAATTACTTCCAGGTAAAACAAATGCACATTTGTGGTACTCTCTCTTTAGGTTCGAAAATCAAAATCGAACAGGACAAGCGTAAACCACGATAGAAGCCGTTCCGTCCTGCTTCGGTTAGGATGAAGAGGAAGATGGGTTGATCTTAGGGGAGGGAAGCAGAAAAGTTTGAGAAATTGGCAATGGTATTAAATTATGTGTGTTGGGTATTGAAAACTAGGAAGATTACAGGGCTTTTTGGATATGAAAGCTTGTTCTATTTTCTGAATAGGTTGTGCCACCTATTTATAGTAGTTTAGGATACACAATGCCAATCTCGTAAGTATTGGAAGTCGTGAGTAATGGAGAGATGGAGATGATGGGTTAGTACGAGATAATTTAGGGAAGTTTTTGGAAACCCCTTTATGTTACGCCCACTATCTCTTTAACTGTTGTAACTGCCACACTACTTTAACTTTTCACATGGGATGTTGCCACGTCGCATGTTTCCGTAGACCACCAGACCAATACCCCATGAAGAATCCCCCCATGTGATGTATTTTGATATTTCTTAGGTTTTTTTGATGAATCGTAGATCTCATCTTACTAAGGCTAAATCGTAGCTATTGATATGTCGTATGTCTTACGGACGTGTGTTAACCAATTTAGCCAAAACCATCCGCGGGATTAAGGCACAATCGTGCCTTGTTGTGGCATAAGTTGTCATGGCATAAAATCGTGTACAGAGACTTGCCATGGCCTTGGCCACAGCTATGATGGCCGAGAATGGCGTGCGGCATAGTGCCATAGCCTTGGCCTAAGTTGTGATGGCCGAGAATGGCGCATGGCATGGTGCCATAGCCTTGGACTAAGATGTGATGACCGAGAATGGCGCATGGCATGGTTCCATGGCCTCGGTCTAAGCTTCCAAGGCCGACAATGATGCGCGTCTAGGTGTTATGGCCTTGGCCAAAGCTGCCAAGGCCGAGAATGACGAACGTCTAGGTTCCACGGCCTTGCCAAAGCTTCCTAGGCCGAGAATGATGCACGACTAGGTGCCACGGCCTTGGCCTAAGCTGCCAAGGACGAAAATGACGCACGGCTACGTGCCATGACCTTGGCCTAAGCTTCCAAGGCCGAGAATGACGCACGACTAGGTGTGATAGCCCTGTCTTAAGCTGCCAAGGCTCGAGAATGATACACGGTGGGTGCCACGGCCTTGGCCTAAGCCGCCAAGGCCGGTAATGACGCTTGTGGCTACGTACTATGGTTTTGGCTTAAGCTGCCAAGTTCGTGAATATCGCGGGATGGTGTTATGGCTTTGGTCTAAGCTACCAAGGCGGTGAATAGCGTGTGACACGGTGACATGGCTTATGATGTGGCACATGGCGAATATGCCACATGCCATATTTTGCCAAATTGTGTTATGGACTTAGTCAATTGTTTTGAGATGATTTCTTCTGAGTTATTAGCCCATTTTCTTATCCAAAGTGCGGTAAGCTATAATGGCTATAACATGGCCTTAGCCATAGTTGTCTAAGGTACTCTAAGAGATATGAGGTGCATGCCATGGGCTTGGCCATACGTAGCCAATATCTTTGCGATGCTTATGATGTGATCATCATATAGCCACAATTTAGGGTTTGAGTTTAAGGCAACATGCCGGGCTTAAACTTGGAAACATAATGCCATTTTAGTAGAAATCTCGAATACAATAGTGTCGATATATCATGTTCAAGGAACTCGGACGTGGGAGTTTGCGACTTGAGACGATACTGATTTGACTACGTATTAAGCATAATATTCTTAATAACTCATTAATTCGAGAATGGCGTCCAATCCTATTCTGAATATGAATAATGTCATGTATATGGCATAAAAAGCATGTATATTTGCGTATATGAAATAACAAGGTTATTGCTGGGGAAAGCCCTGAAATTTGGCATGCGTATACACTTTGAAAATAGCTTTGGGACTGCTAAGTCCGCTAACTGAATACAGTTTATTGGATCTCTTTCGGAATACAAATTACATTGATACAGGTTCAATAATACTGATTTCGGACCAGGGATTATTTGTACAACTAGATCAAGGCTAATTTACTACAAATGCCCTTGTCAAAAACTCACCATCAACAGAGAGTTTTCAGAATTTGAAAAAAAAATGAAATAATAAATAATAAATACGTAGCCAAGAATGCGAGAGTCGGTAACCAGAGTTTTATGGTATCCACTACTACTTATGTTCAATTACTTAAATGAAACATAATTATGAATATATATTTATCCTTTATTCTATTGGCATCACCTATTATAAGCATAGAGTCGCAAATATCACTGGTATACCCTAAGCATAGTGCATCAAAAGAATAAATCCAAGCATGCACCATCAAGTTGCATCAGCGAAAAAAATATACGAAACTAAATATTAATTCATAAATATTATTTGACTATTCTAAGCATAACCCATCAAGGAATTTAACCAAGCATGGACTATCAAATAATGAGACCAAAAATATTTGTAAGACTATCAATTACGTGCAAGGTTTCTAGAGCCGGCAATGCAACAACTCATTTTTCAATTAATCGATAAACAATAATCAAAATTAATCTATCCAAATCATAATGGTTTATTGCGTCATAATTCAGTTCAATTTAATTAAAATTAGCATAAAACCCCAAGTAGCTTCAACCACAAAACCCTAGTTACAAAAATCTAATGAGACATGGCTTTTTGAAAAGCCATAAAAATATAAGAGAAATTGAACGCTAATCAAAACGGAATTGAAGACGAAATCAACTTCAAATCATATTTCTCAAAACGGATGTGTAGCCGTGGCTCCCTATCCTCTTTTTTTCTTCTGTTTGCGTTCATTATATATGTCCTACACGAAGACAATCTCAGTAAACCTAGCCACTTGATAAAGGCCCAGTCCGTTCGGTCCATTATCACCTCCATTTTCCAAATTCGAACAACTACCAATTCCGACCACTTTATGCTCCACCAGCTAGATATAGCTTGTTCCATCTTCTCATGTGTATTTGTAGGATAAAAATCAAAAACACCCATTTCAGAGCTGAGCTCTATATAACAACACGCAACCTTGGTTTTTTTGCTGCCATCTTCGCTAATCCAGATCCATATACAACCACCATTTCCGAGTATCCAGCCAACGTCCTTCTCAACCAACACCAGTGGCTCAAGCCAAATTATCCAAGCTATCAAGTATAGCACAATTCCAATATATAATGCATCTTCCAACTCATCTCCACTTCGCAGGCGACTCGGAACCATTAGCATGTAACTGATAAGCTCGATGTTTGTGTCTTGATACCCCAGAAGAAATCCATCACCACCATCACTGGTCAACTTCCGTCACTTCTTGTCTCCAATTTCATCTCGTTTGGGAACCTTCATGCTGCTATTACTTTTTAGCCGAGACCAAGAGTTCACAGTGAGAACTCACCACAAACCCAAATTTACTAATCCATTGAAGATTTCTTTTGTGGTGCCAACACTTACCCAAACTAGTTTCCTTTTGTTTTGGGGTAAAAACTAATTCTGCTGGAAATGGTAAATTTGGGTGTGCCGCCGAGAAACGAATCTAAACCCTAAATAAATGCAATGCACGGGAGTACTTTAGATTCGAGAGATCAATCTGTACAATCCTGGCCTAAACCAAGAAATAGCCGTTCCAGTCTTGCTTCGGTCACAAAATGAAGAAGAAAGGTTGATCTTGGGGAGGGAAGCGAAAAAGGTGTTGAAATCAGGATGAAGGTGTGGCTATTTTATGACTTGTATCAGAATGTGGTTTATGGATACTTGTGTTGATAACACTTGTTTTGTGTTGAATAGGTTGAAAACCTATTTATACACGTAATGATTGAGCGCACCTGATCTCATAGGAAGTGGAGACAGTTAAGTAGTGGAGAAGTGGGAATGTGTAAAAGTGGTGACCATCACGTCTCTATCATGAGGGAAGACTGGTCAGCCTTACACCCACTACTCTTTTACCGTTATCAATCGTCCGCTTTTACGGACACTTTCTCGTAATGGGTATGTTGCACGCCGCATGCTGTAAACCGCCAGAGCAATATCCTGGTGAGCATCCCCCAGTTTATGACATGTTTGATGTCTCGAGTATTTTTGTAGAAAAGTATATCTAGTAGGCAAGGCAGCATATAATGCTTTTAGGTCAAATAATTAGATTACTTGTGAAATTGATGTTGATACAAAATCGTTTATAATCGATGCATATAAAGCATCGCTTTTAAGCAAGCAGCTAAAAATAATCGATGCTCATGAAGCATCGTTGTGAAAAGCTCGTACAAGTTAGTCGCGGAGCTTAATGTCTTAAAAAGGAGTATGACCAGTCGTTTTCAGGGAGCTGCTAGGATCTATGCATGCACGCCAAAGGTATGCCGGTCGGCCCCTATAGGAGGGTGAGGGCTGGTAGCCATTCTAACAACCTATCGGTCGGCCCTAATTAGATCTAGGCAGGTCAAATTGGCTAGCCAAGTTGAGTGGATGGGATGATTTGCGGCAGTTAATGGCTGCCGTTGAATCTATTAAAATTCATGTAGGCAGCGCGACTATCCATCTTTGTGCAATCGTTTGGGAGCCATATAGGCAAGTCGCGGCTTGGCCGATCGTTCCTCATGAAAGAAGGATGGCCGGTGATCACGGCGACATCTTATTGGTCGCCTAAAAATAGATCTAGGCCGGTCAATTCGGCTAGCGAAGTTGGACGGCCGAGTTGATTTGTGGCAGTTGCATACTGTCGTTGATTCAATTTAGGGTTTTTAAAGATGTGTGGCCAACTTACTTTGGGATAGTCGATTTGAGACGCTGGTTGCTGGCTTGAGCAAGTCGATCGGCCAGGGCTGCAGGCAGGCCGCCGGTGTGCATGCTGCACCTCACTGGTCACCAGAAAAAAAATCTAAGCCATCCAACTAGGCTGGATAAGTTGGACAACCGTGATGAATTTGAGACCGTCACGGCCGGTCTCAGCTCGTTAAACCCTTTTCTCAATGGCGCGACTAGCCTTCTTCTGGCTAGCTATTGGGAATGCCTCCTACGGGCTAGATGAGTTCTGATTGGCTGGCAAGGAAGTGGGCCCACCGATGGACGTTGTGAAGCTCGTTTGGGAACGCCAGGAGGTGGCTAAGTGTAATTAATCGTAGGTGAAATCGTGCAAATTTGTGATCATTTTGAGACCGACATGGGCATCATATGTTCAATTCCTTAAGGAATTAAGTGTGCGCCTATCCAACTTCCACTTTTACTCAAAAGTGTGTGTTGCGCGTTTAAAGCGATCTGTTTGGGTTATGAGAAAGAGGGGTCAGCATGCAATACTATGGGGCGTGGCAGGTTGGCCACGGGCAGCGCCTGTTAATGTGGCCGCGCTTCCTTTTGTTGATGTCTTTATTTTCCGCAGTTCCTCTTTATTTCTTGTTTTCTACTTTTGGTAGGATTTTGCTTCTACTAGTCCATGACGGATCAATTTCCTATCTTACCTACGTTTAGCTTCGACCAATGGGGTTCGAGATATTACGCAGGCCGCAAAAGACCTAATTCTTGTAAATTAATAAAATTAGGTTAGTAAAATTGAATTTTGCGGGCTGACACAAAATCAATTAACTTCTAGTGAATTTTGCGCGTTCATACAAAATCACTAATTATGATTCAGAGAGCAGCATAACTTTGTATGCTTCTGATTGAGTACTTTTGTGTACGTCTTAATCCTGACACTTCAAGAAATTCATGCTACTCAGATGCGAGCGAACATTAATTGTCATGTCATGTCAACATTAAGAGTTCAGCTGGGGAACTGGCGTAGAATAAGTACTCGACAGGCCATGCATTAGTGAGTAATGCAGGCAGGAGATAAATTTTATCGAATATCTGGGATTGTTGCTTCACGCACCATTCTGGATAAATTTTATATATAAATATACTGAATTGCTCAATACATATGTGAGTAAAGAGGCCTAGGCACTCATCACTTTTAAATGGCTCACTTGCTTTGCAGAACGATGGCGCATTAAACATAGGGTTTTACAATTTTAGCCCTGAACTGAAAACCACCATCAACATTAAGTCCCATACTTAGTACGTAATAGTGATATTGTTGCGGGGTAAGCACTAGATGGTGACAGTCAAGAGATAAAATGATCAAGTCAAAGTGAATAAATATTACCAAGGAAGTAGCAGTTGTCTTTAATTCAAAATAGTGAGCCAGGCCGCCAGATTATGATTGTATCCTTCGGGTATGTTGATTTCAATCTAGTCACATCAACGAGCATAAACTGCCAGGATTTTGAGCTGGATTGAAAGCATTCTTCTTTTGACTATCTGACGGATTCCTCCCGGCTTTAATTAGGGCTTCAACGAGAAACATGACTTTGTGGGCGTTGAATCCTCATTTATCGGATAAGTCCCGTTGTGATTGTTCAGCATCACCTTCTCTTAGGGTTTCTGCATCGTATATACACATTACAGGTGAAACTAGATCATTCTTGTCAATTTGGAATTGAGATTCTCCTATTGAACCCATATCTTTTCATCATGTCAGACAGGAGTGAATCGTCTTCGACCCAGCCAGGTTCTTCTACCAAACGCATGCGGCTTGTATCCAGAGTATGACTTTAATTATCTCTTAATTTTGAAGTAGTAATCCCCTTTCTCTTTTTGATGTTAACATCGTTCTTTCAGAGTGGGCGAATCTCTGGGTCTCGTGATAACTCCCCTGTTCGGATCATCCGAGTCAATAAGATCATACTGGTACGCTTTTTTACTGGTGAATAGGTACTCGTTTGACATGGCCGTGAGTAAAAAAAAATGTGTAGAGGTACCCTGCTGGAACATGTGTAACATTGGTTGACGACAATGATCTGGCCCCTCCTCTTCCTTCGAGCTCAAACACGCCTACAACTGCAGACTTGGAAGACGTTGATTTGGGTATCTCCTCCTACGAGTACCCTAGTGCAGGCTTGCCTTTTGATATTCACATGAAGTGTTTATCTTCTAGTTACCGGACTGTTAGTAAGTTCTTAGTGCGGAAGGAGTATGTGCCTTTGTACACAAAAATATGTAGAAGATACGGCCATATTGCCACCAGGAACGTGGTGCGGCATTGTTCATCTGCTTTGGTTACTACGGTGAACTGCCTTCTACCCATGGTCGCGGAGATGGAAGGTACATCCATTTGTGATGTTGCTGAATCGACTGTTGAAAAGTGGGACAACATGATATCTACCTGCGAATCAATGGAGTTCAACGTGAGCTGGCTGCGACAGCGCCTTGATATCATTAAAGTTGATCGCGCTGGTATCATCGCCAATGTCGTCCCTGCTGCAAAAGTTATCTTGTAGGAAAAAAAGGCTCTGGTAGCATAATCTGAGAAGGTGGAGCAGGCAATTCAAAAATTGAAGAGTATGACCGAAATGTATCAGAATATGCTGAAGATGATGCTCTCAAGGGACTACAACTTGGTAGACGGCCTTCTCCGAGCCATACTATTATTTTATTGTTTTCTGAATAAGTAGGGATGAGAACGTTTGGTTGTTCTCTTTTGTATTGGCTTTTGAACATTGTTTTGGAAAATGAATTGCATTGGGTTTTGGCAAGTAAATGGAATTTACATTAATACGTCTTGATTAATGAAAAACTTTGATAACTTAGATATGAGAGGAATGAAAAAATGCCTGATTGACCGTGTCACGAGACTGTGAGGGATGAAATAATGATTAGGCGTAGTATGCCTTGAGCCATTTTCCATTGATGACTGATTCCAATATGCCTCTATCCTCCTTGACAATCTTGTAGTACCCGCTGTTATAAGCTCTGATAATCACGTAAGGACCTTCCCATTTTGGGGAAAACTTTGGTGCGGACTTGTCTTGTTGAATATGCTTGGCCGTCTTTAATACCATATATCCTATTTGAAAATCTCGAGGTTTTACAGCTTTATCGTATGCTCTAGAGATTCTCCTTCTATACGCCCGAGCATGCTCTTCTGCCTTAATTCTCCTGGAATCCAGAGTGTCTAACTCCGTTATTCTGGAGCTCGATGCATCGGTCTCATTCCATTGAACTCCACTTGTTGTTGCAATCCTAGATGACGAAATTTTGATCTCTGCTGAGAGAATTGCGTTGCTCCATAGATAAGTGAATAAGGAGAAACTCCGATGGAGCTCCTAGGTGTCGCCCGATATGCCCACAGTGCCATAGGCAATTGTTCGTGCCACGTCCTGGGTTATCATGCACCGTTCGAATGAGAATCTGAATCAAAGTCTTGTTGGTGGTTTCGGCCTGTTTATTCTTCTGAGGGTAGTAAGGAGTAGAGAAGACTTTCCTAACTCCATAGTCTTCCAGCATCTCTCGTACTTGCTTGTTGGCAAAGGGAGTACCATTATCAGTAATGATGTGCTTAGGTACGTCGAACTGACAAATGATGTTGTTGATGGTGGATTTTAGTTCAGGGCTAAAATTGTAAAACCAAACTTGATGCGCTGATATCCTGCAAAGGATAGAGCCATCGATGAGTGATGAGTACCTCCTCACTTTATTTATTCGAAGCAATTCAATAAATACACAAAATTCACCCAGAATGGTGCGTGCAACAGCCATCCCAAATATTCTGTGAATTTTACTAGCATTAATAACTAATAATTAATGCATGATTTGCCTAGTATTTTCCATGTTGTGTTCTCAGACGAACTCTCATTATTGACATGACATGACGACTGAGTGTTCACTCTCAGCAGAGTAGCACGAATCTCCATGCAAGTATTGTTACATGCACGAAATACCCGTACACGCTACTCTCTGACAAAGATAATTTCTAGTCGATGCACTCTCAGCTCGATCGAACACATTTGATTTCCTTAGGGAAAATCTAAACTGTCCGAATTAGTCTCAGAAACGATCATGGCCACACAAGTTGGCCGCGCAATTTAACAAGCCTAGCCAAACCCTGGCAAGAGTAGGCGATCATCATGATGACCATCGGCGTGCCCGTTTATGCCTTAGCCGTTCGAAAATCACACGAACCCCTCCGGCGCCGTCAAACGCCATTCCAGAGTAAGGTGGCCGCGCTACTTGGAGAAGGATCGAACGAGCAAGACTGCTTAAAGCGGTCTTAAAATCATCATGACCGTCCAACTTCACCGGCATGGTTGGACGGATTAGATCATCCATGAATGATCAGGGAAGCGCTAACGCACACGTTGGCGGGCCCACTGATGAGTGCCAAATATTGCATATTTCTACCCTTTTTATTGGCATTTAACTCATCTTTTGTGCTCGAAATCGATATTATCCCAGATTCTGTATTTTCTTTGTTTTCAAGAATAAATATTTGTACTAATTAATTTTGTGTTTTTAGGTAGTAAATAAAGTTCGGAGAAATTGAGGAGCCAAAAGAGCAAAGAATTGGAGACGAGCGTCTATGGAGCAAAAAGCCAAAGCCCGCGCGTGCATCAGTTGCAACCCAACAAGAAGCAACCCAACTTACAAGACATGGGCTTGAGCAGTCCAAGACCCGACCCACGACCCGGATCCAAGCCCGTCCCATCTGAGCCGTTAGATTTGCTCCATCTGCATCCGACGGTCGCATCAGCCCACGCATCGGATTACCCTAGATCCTACGGTCGCTCCATCCCTTGCATCAACCTTTCGCTGCACCCGCTCAACACCATAGCCATCTATACCCTTACCCATCGAGCCAAACACCATTTCTCATTTCATCTTCTCTTTCTCCCCGACAACACCAGAGAACCACCCTACCTTCTCTTCTCCCGACCATACCAGCAGCCGACTTCGCCACCACCATCTTCTTCCACTGACACCAGCACCATCAGAGCCACCACAGCTGCACGTCCGCCGCCCCTAGTTCTAGTTATCTCTCACCGAGCTTCTCTCTTAACCCTAGAGGCTATGTTGGAGATAAATGGAATTAGGGTTTTCTCCAACATCAAAATCGATGGAGTCAGAGATGAATTCACACAGAAATCAGGTCTGGGTCTTTGTTTATTTGTCTGTTGAGTGATTGTGAGGTATAAATGGATGTTCTTCATGTGAGAGAAAAGACAGTGAATTTTAGGGTTTTAATTTGTAATTTATTTTGAAGTCTTAGTATTTTGCATGATGTTCTAATCACCTCTGCTAGGGTGTAGATGAAACCTTTAATGATTATATGAAGTTAATTCATTCTCAAGCTTCTATTCTTACTGTTTTGTATTGTATTAGGATTATTAGCTAATTGTTGAGCAAATTAGCCTGTGATTGGTTGTACTGTAAGAAGACAACCAATACTAGGGGAGAATTAGTGAATGCAATTGGCATAATTTCCACCTGAAGCCTTCAAGGGAAGTGTAAGAGTAGAACTTGAATTGTATTACCTTAGTATAGGATTAGGAGGTGAATTCAATCACCCTAGTGCTCTCACCCAACTGTCACAATACTCTTACACATATTGCTACCTTAGATTAGAGTCACAACAACCAATTCAGTCGTATCGACACCAAAACAACAACATTTGTGTTACTTCTTTAGAAATCAGTTTAGTGAAGCCCTGCTGACACTTACACACTCCATTTCCCTGTGGATCGACCTGTGCTTGCCTTGCCTCCAATAGGCACTGTGCACTTGCAGTTTAACACGTAGGCGAGACACTCTTAACAGCCTACCACCCACTTCCCACATACCCGATCGACCTTCTCACAGCAATTCCCTAGAGCAATGAACGTTTGCTCGAAACATGGCTGGCGTGATGCTTTAAAGGGTCGCGGAAGCTCCAATAGTGTCTTAAATCGATCACAACCATCCAACTTAGCCGGCATAATTGGATGGCTTAGATCGCGCCTAGGACCATCGGACAGGTAACACATGTTCACCATCGGCCCAGCGTGGGCCCCACATGGTCGGTCTCCCCAAAGGAGGAGCATATCTTGCCAAACCGTTTGGCCAAAGTTGCGCACGCATGACTGATCCAAAACCCTAATTAGGGTTAGCGGCATTACATATATGTCGCAGTTTGATCATGACCATCCATCTTTGCCAGCCTAAACGGAAGGTGTAGATATAGACTTAAGAGGTACCAAGAGTATCAACATGATCACCGTGGGCCCACCTCTGCGTGTGACCGATCGGCCTATGCCAACCATGGCCGAGCACCTCGAAACGCGTGTCCAAAGGAGGCATGTCACGCGGTTCCCAAATCCTTTGCGGCAAAGGATTTCAATCGCAAATCGATCACGACCACTCACATTTGCCAGACAAATTGAGTGGCCTAGATCGTACCTCCGCGAGACAGAATGGTATGGACATGTACACCGGCAAGTTGTTTACACGCATGCCCGGTCGGTCCCACCAAAAACATCGTTCATGCTTGATTTCGGTCAAGCTGAAGAGTGATGCCTGCGCACCTCTTTAAAACCCTAAAAATCATCAACGGTCGCAAATATGTGCCGTAGATCATCTTGTCCTTCCAACTTTGCCAACTTGGTCAGGCATCCTAGGCTAAGAGTTAAACATCCAATGAGGTACCTTGGTGATCACCGCCCGTCACTCTACCACAAGGAGTGATCGGCCAAGGGATGGCCCGCCCATGCGGCCTCCAAGCAATCACTCGAAGATGGTTGGGCATGCAGCCATTTTTTTAAGCTCTAAAAAACAAGAATGCTTCATACATATTGATTGTATTCGATGCATAAAGTATACACGATATTTCATGAATATCGACTTCCTAAATAACTCAGTTATTTAATCTAGCACCGTATGCTACTTCATGTGGGTCCCACGATCCACTCATTCAAGACATCAAGCATGTCACAAACTGGGGGATATTGTAGCGCCCCCTAAGCAAGCAGCTGATTAATCCAAGAGATTAACTAAATAAAGAGGCACTAAGAATCTAAATCATTTACTTAAACATTCAATTTAGAAATCTTCTACAAAAAAAAACTTAGCCCAAAACTAGCCCCGCTCAGAAATATATATATATATACAAGGATTCCTCTCAAATGATACATATACAATAGTCATTTGGTTTACAAATAAAATATACAACATAATAAACATAGCAGAAGTTAATCAACTAGCGAACTCAACCCTTGAAGCTTTCGCTACGCAACTCTGATCTGTCTGTGAAACTGAAAGTGGGAATGGGTGAGCACATCATCCCTAAAGGGGTGCCCCGTATGAATCACAACTAGCTTTCAAGTAATCATTAATATGACATTCAAGACAATGCAGGTTTTATCGAAAGTCGGTAATACAAGGAAAGACAATGAAACATAAAGTAGAAACTTTTTCATAGACATTCATAAATAACAGTAAACATCCATGTATGAGATGTGTGTTGCCGCACATAAGGGAAAAGTAATATTCGTGCTAACCACACTCATTAGGTAATATTCGTGCTAACCACACTCATTAGAATACTGGATATAAAGGAAGAATAATATTCGTGCTAACCACACTCATTAGGTAATATTGCGGTGTATCGCCCTAGCCATAGAATATTGGATATTGTGTCGGCACACATCTCATACCACACAGTGACATGCATGAATTTCACCAAAGACAGGTTTCTAAAACATTAATGAATACAAGAGAGTTCGTTATCGATTCCCACCTCTTTTGATGACAAGCCTCGCCTACCTCGAGATCCACAGTCCACTAGTTCATCCTTTGAATCGATCGTTGTTAATAACGAACTGTTAATCACACAAGAACTCTAAGATTCTAGCCAAAATGGCTCACACAAGAATTATACAAATCTAACTAATAGTCCTAAGCCCATTTACGTTTTTATACCCTTTTATTATCTATCTTTAGCCCATCTAAGGTTTAGTAATTCAGTTAGGTTGTTTCTCTAGTCCACTAAATAAGTCTAGCAAACAACTACAACTTTGTAGAAGAAGTCAATGGCTAAATCAGACCATAAGGGTCCAACACATCAAAGTATGAAAACTAAACCTAAGCCCAAGCCCACTACACAAGGTCTGACCCAACTGGGTCAACTAACTGTCACTGACGGTCAAAGGGTTAACTAACAGTCCACGTCCGTCCAAGGTCAAGTCCAGGGTCGACGGTCAAATGGGTCAAACATGAATCGGTCCATGATTCAACTTAGGTCAAGATTCACTGAGTCAGGTCGAGTCATCTGAGTTAAACTAATTCAACTCAGTCAGATGGTCTGAGTCAGGTAAGTCAGGTTCACAAATAACTCAATCAGATAGACTGAATCAGAAACACTAGATCAAGTCAGCTAAGTTGAAAGGTTCTGACCAAAACTATAGCACACAGCTAAGATGAAAGGTTTACAAATACAACTTCATTTTATCAATACACAAATAAATCAATCTAATGAATTCTATACTTCAAAACAATTGCAATTTAAGCCTACCCGCAAAATGCGAGAGCCGCAATAACCAAATCTTTTCAACTCAAACCTCATATGCAATTCTCATTTTAACTACACTTCACCCCCGACTGTAATTCGAACTCAACACGAACAAACTTCAACATTTGCAACTTTAGTTCCACTTACAGTTCAGACATCTTTGTCGCACTCCTCATCTGCACATTCAATTCTCAGCAGAAACAACCTACCCATTTTCTCAAACTCATCAGAGGTACTACAACTATACCCACCTGCAATCATTCTACTGGCACAACTCAAGCTCTTCTTTCGATTCTGTCAATTCAGAACTAACACCTGCAACTCAGCTCACCACCTTCGACAACTTGACAACAGCACAACAGTAACACCAGGCTCCTTTGCAACATCATTCTCATAGCCAGGCATTTATCACATCTTCTCAAGTAATATCCTAACATACATCCATACCCATCACTTCAGTTCAATTAGCTTAACTCAAAACCACCACCAGTTCAACCTAATTTAATACTGCAACAATCTACATCTTCACTTTCCAGCACATACAATTCAGCATCTACCAATTCCTATGCAAAACAGAGTAGCCTCAGCTATAAATCCACTTAACCACCAACACATACATTTAATTGTCCCTTCCAGACTCAACAATATTATCATCTCCTCTTTTCCTCTGTAACTCGCATCTATCCATTACTAGAACTAATTCATTTATCATCTTAAAATATACCCAAACCTTGTAACTCAATCACAAGACTAAACTATAACCACAGTTCCATTCACAATCATATAAACTCAAAACTGAACATAATAACTTCACCAAATTAACTAAACAAAATCATTACCTCAGATTAGTTTTACTCAAGCAATTGGATCTAATCTTCTTTTCCTTGACTTGATTCATCACCTCATCAATTCAATTCAGTAAATTCAATTTATCCTCTTCATTTTGAACTTCAGAATCACTGTTTCAAACCCTAACTATCCATCTTGAGTCATTCATCAACTTTAAACTCTAATTCAATTAAAACCCATCTTCTATTTTTCTCAATCATCATCTTCTTCATCTTCAATTTCATCTTCTATAGCTTCTCTGGGTTCTTGTGAAACCCTAATTATTCACTTCTTCATTAAAACAACTCCATAACTCAATTAAACATAAACCCTCTTTGTTCATCACTCTCAACAACCCAATACTCTCATCAATTCTATACAAACTCGAAATCAAATGAAAACCCTAATTTCTAAATCTCCCTGATTCAATCACGAACCCAACAATCTCTATTGTTCTTCTTCATAATTCACAACCACTACATCTCATACATCTACACAGCTTCACCAACTAATTCCCCCAAACAAAACCCAATTCCATCTCTCAGGAATCGACAGAGGAGAAAAAACATATGAGAAGCAAAAGAAAGAAGAAAGAACGAGAAGAAAGAAAGAGAATGAAAGAAGAATAAAATAAAAGGAATGATCTTATCTGTTTGGATCGGTTAGATAAGACCAAAGAAAAGGATTAAGACGCCCGACAAAAGGATAAGGGCAGCCAGGTCGTTTGTCTACAAAATGAGTAATCTTCCCTTCATACTCATCTGATGATATCTTCTTCGTCCGGTATCTAAATGACACGTTCGAGTAGTCCATTCTGTGTAACTTTTCGAGATTTATCGAGTGGTACTAATTTCTTATCTAGATCGTTGTTAGATTAATTTCTATTAATTAACGTTCGTGTTAAACTAATCGAATTATTATCGGCTAATACGTCTCTTGACTAGTCTAATTACGTTGACGAGTTTGAGGGTCCTTACATTCTCCCCACCTTATTCATTTCCGTCCTCGAAAATCAAACCATCCATCTGGTGGTCTTCATAAAACTCCCCACCTTAAAGAATAATCTTATCTCTTCTCTAAGCGCAAACAACAAGAAACAAAGCAAAACCTATATGGCTTTCTACAACTAAAAATTTGTGGCTCTAGGTGCAATAGATTAATTTCCATTTCAAGAAGTTATTGGTTCTAATTACGAGAGAAGTTACTCTATAACAAAGTTTCTAAGTGAAATTTGGGATCTATCAGTTCACTAATAGAAGCAAGTCTCCCTTCCATGCCTAGTGATACAAGAATGCAGTTGCCCTGTCTAGGTTCATGACGCCTGACAATGCCTACTACGTAACAAGTATCACCTGAACACACAAGAATTACCAACCTCACTATTCAAAGATCTGGGATTAACTAAGTATTAATTTATTAAGATTAATTAGTCTCTAAACTTTTATCGTATCTGGTGTAAGTCTGATAAATTTACTTCGTAAAATATATAAATACTTTACATCATTTTAAACAATTTAATCTTCAAAATTTATTTTATTTTATTTTTATTTATTATTTCATTTATTTATTTATTTTGTCAATATAAATATTTCACGTCAAATTATAATATCTAATATTTTTAACTTTACTGTGATACCATATATAAATTTTTCAAAAACTAACTATTATAAATTTGCTACCAGTTTGATTACTCAAATATATTTATCAACTGCGTTATTGTTATCATTAATTCTTAAATCTATAGTCCAGTTGGTATACTAAGTCTTAATCTTCTAAATATAATTTTACATTCACAATAAGGATTGATATAGTAGATTTTATTTATTCATATGGAATCCGCATACTATATGTTGTTAAATATTGGTGTTGATAAATTAATATGATTTAAATTTTTAGTCTGCATAAAATTTCAACTTGTGTTAATAGTCTTTAGATTACATGCTATTAATATAAAGTATTCTATTAATATACGAATTTATTTTATTTTAATTCACCAAACATTTGGATACTATTCTTACTACTTCATGTACATTTGTTTCATTTTAAAAATTTAATCATTTGATAGATTATAGAACAATTTCGGTACAAAATTACTAACAAGTTGAGTCTTTTATTTTATATATTATATCCTCGCTTTCTTAAGTCTAACGCCTAACAAGTATTATATTAATTAACAAGTTTAAGAGAAAAAAACATACATCCCTAATTTGTAATTAGTTTAATTTGTTAATAATAATTATTAATCACAATTATATCTTTAATAACTATTTAATCATAATTTTTTTTTTTTATCGTTATCCATCTTTAATACAATTTTAGTTAAGTTTAGTTCAATATGACACTAATTAATAAATGCTAACATTACTTTATTAAAATTATTATTACTGCAATTGTCATCTATAATTACTATTGTAATATTTTATTATTATTATCATTGATGGTGAACTATTATTCTAACTACTCTTACAATATTATTAAGTCCCAAAAATATTACTAACATTTACGTAATTATAAATTGTTGATTCTACATATAAGTCAAGGTACTCAGTAAGTTTCTATGTGATTTTTCAAAATTTATTAATAATAATTATCTCACTATTTTTCTTGTATTGAATTGTGTACGTATTCATACTTTTTAGACTAATTACTCTTTAATCCTTATTAGATAAAGTTACTGGTGTATCCTACAATTTTTACTTCATAACAAACAAACAACCAAACAAAACAATTCAATCAATCAAATAAATATTTTAATTATTGATAGATTTTAGTGATTACGATTTATCTCACAACCCAACCCAATTCTAAGCTAATCTAGTTCACTAACTGGCACTGGCTATTTCTAACTTTTCCCATATAAGATCTAATAGTGAGCTCTGATACCAACTTTTGTAGCGCCCCCTAAGCTAGCAGCTGATTAATCCAAGAGATTAACTAAATAAAGAGGCACTAAGAATCTAAATCATTTACTTAAACATTCAATTTAGAAATCTGCTACAAAAAAAAACTTAGCCCAAAACTAGCCCCGCTCAGAAATATATATATATACAAGGATTCCTCTCAAATGATACATATATACAATAGTATTTGGTTTACAAATAAAATATACAACATAATAAACATAGCAAGTTAATCAGTTAATCAACCAGCGAACTCAACCCTTGAAGCTTACAACATAATAAACGCAACTCAACCGATCAACCTGAAGCTTTCTCTGCGAAACGTGAGCGAAAGTGGGAATGGGTGAGCACATCATCCCTAAAAGGGGTGCCCCGTAGGAATAACAACTAGCTTTCAAGTAATCATTAATATGACATTCAAGACAATGCAGGTTTTATCGAAAGTCGGTAATACAAGGAAAGACAATGAAACATAAAGTAGAAACTTTTTCATAGACATTCATAAATAACAGTAAACATCCATGTATGAGATGTGTGTTGCCGCACATAAGGGAAAAGTAATATTCGTGCTAACCACACTCATTAGGTAATATTCGTGCTAACCACACTCATTAGAATCTTTGGATATAAAGGAAGAATAATATTCGTAAGCTAACCACACTCATTAGGTAATATTGCGGTGTATCGCCCTAGCCATAGAATACTGGATATTGTATCGGCACACATCTCATACCACACAGAGACATGCATGAATTTCACCAAAGACAGGTTTCTAAAACATTAATGAATACAAGAGAGTTCGTTATCGATTCCCACCTCTTTTGATGACAAGCCTCGCCTACCTCGAGATCCATGATCCACTGGTTCATCCTTTGAATCGATCGTTGTTAATAACGAACCGTTAATCACACAAGAACTCTAAGATTCTAGCCAAAATGGCTCACACAAAGAATTATACAAATCTAACTAATAGTCCTAAGCCCATTTACGTTTTTATACCCTTTTATTATCTATCTTTAGCCCATCTAAGGTTTAGTAATTCAGTTAGGTTGTTTCTCTAGTCCACTAAATAAGTCTAACAAACAACTACAACTTTGTAGAAGAAGTCAATGGCTAAATTAGACCATAAGGGTCCAACACATCAAAGTATGAAAACTAAACCTAAGCCCAAGCCCACTAAACAAGCCCACTACACAAGGTCTGACCCAACTGGGTCAACTAACTGACACTGACGGTCAAAGGGTTAACTAACAGTCCACGTCCGTCCAAAGTCAAGTCCAGGGTCGACAGTCAAATGGGTCAAACATGAATCGGTCCATGATTCAACTTAGGTCAAGATTCACTGAGTCAGGTCGAGTCATCTGAGTTAAACTAATTCAACTCAGTCAGATGGTCTGAGTCAGGTAAGTCAGGTTCACAAATAACTCAATCAGATAGACTGAATCAGAAACACTAGATCAAGTCAGCTAAGTTGAAAGGTTCAGACCAAAACTATAGCACACAGCTAAGATGAAAGGTTTACAAATACAACTTCATTTTATCAATACACAAATAAATCAATCTAACAGAATTCTATACTTCAAAACAATTACAATTTAAGCCTACCTGCAAATGCAGTAGCCGCAATAACCAAATCTTTTCAACTCAAACCTCATATGCAATTCTAATTTTAACTACACTTCACCCCCGACTGTAATTCGAACTCAACACGAACAAACTTTAACATTTGCAACTTCAGTTCCACTTACAGTTCATACATCTTTGTCGCACTCCTCATCTGCACATTCAATTCTCAGCAGAAACAACCTACCCATTTTCTCAAACTCAACAGAGGTACTACAACTATACCCACCTGCAATCATTCTACTGGCAAAACTCAAGCTCTTCTTTCGATTCTGTCAATTCAGAACTAACACCTGCAACTCAGCTAACCACCTTCGACAACTTGACAACAGCACAACAGTAACACCAGGCTCCTTTGCAACATCATTCTCATAGCCAGTCATTCATCACATCTTCTCAAGTAATATCCTAACATACATCCATACCCATCACTTCAGTTCAATTAGCTTAACTCAAAACCACCACCAGTTCAACCTAATTTAATACTGCAACAATCTACATCTTCACTTTCCAGCACATACAATTCAGCATCTACCAATTCCTATGCAAAACAGAGTAGCCTCAGCTATAAATCCATTTAACCACCAACACATACATTTAACTGTCCCTTCCAGACTCAACAATATTATCATCTCCTCTTTTCCCCTGTAACTCGCATCTATCCATTACTAGAACTAATTCATTTATCATCTTAAAATATACCCAAACCTTGTAACTCAATCACAAGACTAAACTATAACCACAGTTCCATTCACAATCATATAAACTCAAAACTGAACATAATAACTTCACCAAATTAACTAAACAAAATCATTACCTCGGATTAGTTTTACTCAAGCAATTGGATCAAATCTTCTTTTCCTTGACTTGATTCATCACCTCATCAATTCAATTCAGTAAATTCAATTTATCCTCTTCATTTTGAACTTCAGAATCACTGTTCAAACCCTAACTATCCATCTTGAGTCATTCATCAACTTTAAACTCTAATTCAATTAAAACCCATCTTCTATTTTTCTCAATCATCATCTTCTTCATCTTCAATTTCATCTTCTATAGCTTCTCTGGGTTCTTGTGAAACCCTAATTATTCACTTCTTCATTAAAATAACTCCATAACTCAATTAAACATAAACCCTCTTTGTTCATCACTCTCAACAACCCAATACTCTCATCAATTCTATACAAACTCGAAATCAAATAAAAACCCTAATTTCTAAATCTCCCTGATTCAATCATGAACCCAACAATCTCTATTGTTCTTCTTCATAATTCACAACCACTACATCTCATACATCTACACAGCTTCACCAACTAATTCCCCCAAACAAAACCCAATTCCATCTCTCAGGAATCGACAGAGGAGAAAAAACAGAGGAGAAGCAAAAGAAAGAAGAAGAAAAAAACGAGAAGAAAGAAAGAGAATGAAAGAAGAATAAAAGAAAAGGAATGATCTTATCTGTTTGGATCGGTTAGATAAGACCAAAGAAAAGGATTAAGACGCCCGACAAAAGGATAAGGGCAGCCAAGTCGTTTGTCTACAAAATGAGTAATCTTCCCTTCATACTCATCTGATGATATCTTCTTCGTCCGATATCTAAATGACACGTTCGAGTAGTCCATTCTGTGTAACTTTTCGAGATTTATCGAGTGGTACTAATTTCGTATCTAGATCGTTGTTAGATTAATTTCTATTAATTAACGTTCGTGTTAAACTAATCGAATTATTATCGGCTAATACATCTCTTGACTAGTCTAATTACGTTGACGAGTTTGAGGGTCCTTACAGATACTTACTGGGGTATTGGTCTGGCGGTTTACAGCGTGCAGCGTGCAACACGCCATCACAAGAACGTGTCAGGAGGTATGGACGGTTAAGATGGTGATGAAAGTGGGTTAAGACGTGATCATGCAATCACCCACACGACCCCACTACTCCATCACTCAACTTCCTCCACTTTCTACTAGATGAGGGTTTGCGCTCAATGACTTATATAAATAGGTCCTTTGCCTATTTCCAAACAACACAGACGAACACAGAAAAAACTAAGTGTTGTCATAAGTATCTAGAAATCACCATTTTGATACAAGTCATAAACAGCCAACACCTTCACAATCCCAACACCTTCTTCGCTTCCCTCCTTAAGATCAACCCCATCTCCTTCACTTTGTGACCGAAGCAAGTATGGAACGGCCATTTCTTAGTTTAGGACAGAATTGTACAGATTGATCTCTCGAATCAAAAGCACTCCCGTGCAGTGCTTTTGTTTAGGGTTTAGATTCGTTTCTCATCCACACACACCCAAATTTACCAAAAACCGCAGAAACATTTTTCACCCATAAACAATTGGCGACCACAGTGGGAGGTTAATCTCTCAGTTGTGAAGTCAATTTCTTCAATACCCAATCCTATTTGGCTGGTTTCAAGATGGTTGGTCTTAGGACTTCCCCAACAAATTCAAATCCCGGTCGAAGTTCCTCCAATGAAGATACCCCTTTTCCCAACGGTATATCTGATGGCGTAACCGAAAGAATCCCAACGATGATCGATTTAGTGCGGGTGCAGGAGATTCACACGAAGAACATGGACCTGATCAAATAAACAATAAACGACATACTTGATCTCCTCATCAAAAAGACATCAGATATGAGCAGTTCTCCTGTCACAGAGATTTCTATACTAGGGACTGATTCTCGCGACGATCCTCCTCAAGTCAATAGTTTCACTATGAATCAGAGGCCGGTGGATCAGGAAGCGACTTCTCTAGTGGAAAGTTTATGCGAACTCTTACACCTCTCGAAGAGTCAGCGGGTGGAGACGTTTGCTGCAATCAACCAGATAGCCCTGGACGTCCATTTAACTCCTTTGCGTCCAGAAGCCTCAAAAACATCAGAGATGTCTGTGAATAACGTTACGTTTACATAAGAAGACATGATGGCGGAGGAAGGTCATAATCGAGCCCTACACGTTACTGCACGCATCAAGGATTCAGAGTTCAAAAGGGCCCTCATCGACAAGGGAGCATCTTCGAACGTGATTACTCTCAAGACACTCAGGACGGCCAAGGTTCGCCCAAGCAAGATCGTGTGACAACCTACCACGATGACGAACTTTGAAGGAAACCAAACCAACACGTACGGGTATGTCAATCAATTTATTCGTAGGGCCCTGGTCGATCAAAGGTGAAATTCGAAGTCATAGAAAAGGAGCCGGACTACCACATGATGTTGGGGAGACCGTGGCTTCATGACAATAGGATTGTCCCTTCAAAGTATCACCAGTGTCTGAAGACCATGCTGAATAAAGAAGTCGTTCGTATTCCTGCATCGTTGTCTCCTTACGCACCGATATGTGGAGTGGAGTTGTTTGAGCCAAGAGAAACTCCAGGGGAAGAATCAGGCAAAGTTCATTGCATCCCACTCCCCACGTGGGCATCAATCCCGGGGGAGGACCGACTTGCATCATTGAGGGCTAAGCCCCACGATACGTCTTCGTTAACATGGCATCCTTCTTCGTCTGGTGAAGCCGTAACCCATGTTCACACTAAGAGAGAGCGAACTTTTGTGGCGAGCCGTGATTAGAAAGGGAAGACCGTGTACCGACGCCGCTGTTAGCAATTAGCAGGGGAGACTATTACCTAGTCTCTCCGCCCAATGGAATACTACAACAACGAAGATCCACAGGAAGAGGTGTTGGATGCTCCACGACAGCTGCAGGACGGTACCAACTCCACGACTGATGAACTCAAAATTGTTAATATCGGGAATGAAGAATCTCCCAGGCCTATTTCCATCAGCTCAAACTTGTCCACGGATGAACGCACGAAGCTCGTGCAACTTCTCAAAGAATACCACGACATATTCGCTTGGACGTATGAAGAAATGCCCGATTTAGATAAAAAATTGGTCACCCATCATCTACATGTCATACATGGATCCAAGCCGATCAAACATCCCATATACTATTTCAGTCGAGTATTAAGAGATGCTGAACTCAGATATCCCAAATCGGAGAAAGCATGCCTAGCCCTGATTCATTCCATTCAGAAGTTCAGACATTACATGTTGTCCAACAAGGTGTTGCTTATATCTAAATCTGATCCTACGAAGTTTTTACTTTCAAAGTCGGTCTTGATGGGAAGGTCGGACAAGTGGCTTCTCCAAATGTCAGAGCTGGATATAACGTGCACATCACCAAGGGCTATCAAAGGACAAGCCGTTGCTGATTTACTGGCAGCGTTCCCTGGAGAAGGCACTACTGCACTACACGAGGATCTTCCCGAGAATTTCCAGAGATCTCCGTTGTCGAAGGAGAGGCATGGCTGCTGTATTTCGATGGCTCCGCCACTCCTAGCAATAACACTGGAGGGGCAGGCGTGGTCCTAGTGTCTCTAACTGGTGAAGTTTTCTCGCATTCCTTCAAATTGGACTTTCAGTGCGCCAACAACTCAGCAGAATATGAAGCCTTTCTCATAGGACTATAAATAGCCAAACAAGCAGAGGACACTCGCCTGGAGATAAGAGGTGACTCTAAGTTGCTGGTTAATCAGATGAATGGAGTGTATACGTTGAAGGAGGTAACGCTGGCCCCATATCGATCAGAGGCGCAAAGATTATTAAACTACTTTCCTGATGCAACCATAACCCATGTTGGTCGCAACAACAACAAACATGTCGATTTTTTAGCCACGCTGGCATCCAAATTGCAGTTCGAAGGTTTATAAGAAACCCTGACGGTAAAGAGGAGGACGGTGGAATCAACATGGCTTTCACAACACAAAAACACTGGGACCTGTGATTGGCGAACTCCTATCATTCAAGAGCTCAGCAACTCGCTTTCTCAAGGAAAGGTCAGTCTCAAAACCCTGCAAAAATTCTTCATGCTTCATGGTATGCTATATCATCGAAACCCGAATGGTTCCCTATCAAGATGTCTCGGAGATGAAGAAGCGCAGCTATAGCTTAACCGCATTCACGATGAAATTTGTGGGCAAACGTTGGTAGTAACGCTCTATCGACGTCTTCAACGCCTGGGCTGTTACTGGCCAGAAATGGAAACCCAATCCCGGCTACTCCAAAAGTCTTGCCCTAACTGTCAAACACCGCCACATCAATTGGAGATTTTCAGCATAAGTCATGCTGGGGACTGGAGAGGACCGTATATTAGCAATCTCCGCGACGGAGTAACTCATTCTAATCAAAAGGATGTTGTCAAGATGAAACAAAAGGCGAAGGGATTCGTATTTCACGAAGGGGTCCTGTATCGCAAAAGCTTTGGAGGGGATCTGTTACGGTGTTTGGCCGAGGTAGAGATTCCAATCATGTTGAAGGAAATGCATGAAGGGGAACATCAAGGGAAGAGGAAACTATTTCTCCAGATACACGAGAGATACTATTGGCCGACCATGGAGGATGATGCAGCCGTATTTGTCAAAGCTGCCACAAATGTCAAATTCATGGGAACCTTGTTCACGCACCTTCCAATACTTTACACTCGATAAGCATCCCATGACCATTTTATAGCTGGGGACTCGACATTATTGGGAAGATCAATCCGCCGTCATCGAAGCAACACGAGTATATTATAACCGCGATAGAATATTTCACTAAATGGGTTGAGGCTATTCCTCTACGAGGAACTACATGAGCAAAGATTGCGGCTTTCATTAAAGAGCACTTCAATTGTCGTTTTGGTGTGCCTAAGCACATTATCACTGATAACGGTACCCCCTTCGCCAACAAACAGGTACGAGAGTTGCTTGAAGAATATGGGATTAAACAGGTCTTCTCCACCATTTACTATCCTCAAGAAAATGAACAGGCTGAAAGCACCAACAAAACATTAATTCGGATTCTCAGTCGAACAGTACATGACAACCCCAGAGAATGGCACGAGCAGCTACCGATGGCGCTATGGGCGTATCGGACGGCACCTAGAAGTTCCATTCGGGTTTCTCCATATTCACTTGTTTACGGTGCGGACGCGATCCTCCCAGCAGAAATCAAGATTCCGTTAGCCAGGATTGCCGCAGCAAGTGGGGTCCACTGGAACGAGGTTGAAGCATCTAGCTCAAGAATCTCTGAGTTAGACACTCTGGATTCCAGAAGAAGCAGGGCAGAGGAACGTGCTCAGGTGTACATGAATAGGGTCTTCAGGGCATATGACAAGACTGTGAAGCCACGTGTTTTTAAAGTAGGAGATTTAGTCTTGAAGACAGACAAGCACATTAGCAAGTGGTCGGTTGTCAATCCGTCAAATATAATTTCACTTTCTCAATCAACTAGATATAAATATAGTATGCGATAAGAAAGAGTTCGTATCCACAGGGAGGCGTTTGTTGTTATAAATTTTCAGTTTCTAAAGTAACCCAAGGTATGTTTCTTGTATTTAAGCAAATAAAGTAATTAAAAGCAAAATAAGTAATTGGAATTATCAATAAGGAGAGAATATTGGTCAAGGGATAGTATCATTCACAAACATGTATTTTCATGATGATTAGAATTGGTATTTAATCTCGTATTTATTAAAAGTCCTAGGATATCTTGATCGCAAGAATAACCCGTTAATTCCCTGTTTTCATCACAACCACATTAAAAGATGCATGTGTGAATTCTTCGTAGAAAGCAACCTAAAGTGTAAAAGCACAATTAAGTTTAACTCCCTAAAGCATTAAGATTTATGGAATAAGACTCATCAATGCAAACGAATGTGTAAAAGCACTAAACGTTTTAACAAAAGTTATGATTCACTTGTGACTAATAGGATATATCACTATAAGCACTAATCACAATTATGCTACTTAGAATCGGGGATAAACAACGTTTTTCGTATTGAAAACCCTAATATAGCTACAGAGATGAACACAAATCGGATTGATTCGGACTCAACTAACAAGTTTTCAAATCTTATAACACTATTAATTGTGAATCACAAACAATAATTATCGAGACAAAACTAATTCATTGAATCAAAAGCATGTTGAGAAATCAACTTTTATCCCATAACCAATAAGATGTTTAGCTACTCATAGCTATGGAGTTCATCATCATGATATTCAATAATAAAACAAGGAAGAAGAAGAACAAAACCAAACCCTAGAAGCGTAAACAAAAGTGGCTCTCCCCAAAATTCCAAGAAAAGATATATATGTTGTAGAAGACCTTCCCTTTTATAGCTTTCTCCAACTTCTAAAATTAGGTCTAGTCTTCAAAGTCCATTGGGTGAGAATCCACCAAGCCCACAAGAAGGAGAAACCCGTGTAGAAAATACGCCCCAAAAGCGGTCGCCGGAAGGCTGGTATTGTGGCCGGGAAAACGGCCGGAAAGTCATGGAAAGCGACTCGGTGGCCGCAAAGTCCGCCCGGTCAATAGGTCAGCGAGTCAGAACGGCCGGGTCAGCGGGGTCAGCTCGATTCAACTCGGTCGAGGCCGAGTCGGGGAGAGTCAAACCAGGTCACTTGTCGGATGAGTCGTAGCCAAGTTAGACTGAGTCGGATACGCTCGGTGAGGTCACTCTGGCCTAACCATTTGCACGGGCCATAAGCGTGTGATGCACCATTGTGCATAACTTGAGCCTTAGCCAGCCATCTTGGTCACAGACAACTGCAGACCATCTTGGCTCTTATACTACATTTCATCACCAACTCATTCTCTTTTAGCCCAATCCTCCAATGCACGACTCTAGCATACCTGAGAACCCATTTTCGTAAACCATCACTTCCACCTGCCATTCCATTGTAGCCCTGTACAAGCATTTCCAGCTGCAGCTCAATCAAACAACCCAACAGCTCTTGCCTACATCTCATACATAACTCTGAGTCACAGCACAACATCACCATCACTCCCTGTAATGTTTTCATGAAGTACCAGCTCAACTCATCCAACCCTTCAATCAATCCTGCACCAGCTCATAACAGCACCAGGACTGCACCTGCAACAGCTGCATACTCATTACCAAGACAACCACACCAGCTGAGTCTGCAATTATACCATCTCTTCCAATCCTGCACTACAATAGCTCAAGAGCACCCAAATCCACCTGCCATCTCAGTCAACTTCTACCCGCCAAAATGGCCCCTGCAATCAGTGTCACCACCGGTATTCATAGCTTTGCCTCAACATTGTCTCGGCTCAACTGCCATATCTCGCCTCAAGCATGCCCTTGCTGCCCAGGTTTACCCGCTTATAACTCCATCACCCATGCAGCCATTGTAGCTATCTTCTGCGGCATCAGTTGGCACGGGAAAGTCGCGGCTCATTTGCCCAAGTATAACTTCACAAACCACCAACACTTTATATTGCAGCTTCTGTGTTGCACTTGTCCTTCCTGCACAGAATCGCTCGGCTCCATTCAACTCCTGACTGATATTTCAAATCATATACAAAGACATATTTTGACTCCCGACCAAGTCTGCATGTTGCACTAATCGCAGATTCCCCCATAGCAATCAATGCAACCCTGAACTTGAGCCACTGCAATTTCTTTTCAATTCCAACTCCATTTCCCCAGTTCCCCTGTAATGCAAGCACCATCACCCATTGCATAACCACCTCGCCTATTCTTCATTTCCCAGAAACAATACAAGCCGACTTTGCTGATCTCCGGGCACATGTGACAACATCCTATTCTTTGTCTGACTGCACCCACCATCCACGCTCCGGCTACCCTTTGCACTTCTACGGCTTCTGTGACTCTCTAGTCGCAACAATTTCTCCCAAAGATCGAGCAACACTTCCACCTCAATTTACGTCCATTTGTTGCCGGTTCAAGCCAACCAACACCTACAATTTCCCTCCACAACCGACCGGCAAGTTTCTCTTGCTCGCAAAGCAACGCTCCATTCTTTGTATCGGCGCCAAGCGACTCCGGCTCCATTGCCAGCAACACATCGCCGCCAACATTATCAGTCCCCATTCTTCGCTATCGGCTACGGAAAGCTCATCGTGCATCTCGACATCATGCCAAGCTCAAGCGGCTTCCTCCTTCTTGATCAACAACACTTAAGCCGTCGTCCTTTGCAATCTTCTACTCAGTCCATTACCTCCGAACCATCGAAATTCTTGCTTCTCGAACCCTAATTTATGCATGAAAACCCCAAATCAACATAACCCAACTTCTATTTCATCCGAGTCTTACTCGAGGCGCCAACTTAAACCCATCTTTATTCGACAAATTTGCTTCCATTTCTTCCCCAGCTCCAATCATAGACTCCCTTTCCCCGATTTCGATTAAAAACAAGCAGAAACCTAGTCTCTACACAGTATCTTCCATCACCCGAGAACAACGCCAAAAATTCTCTTCCATTCGTTTCTTAAATCAACAACAACAATCTGACCTTGGATTGATTTGAGTCTCTCTTCTCGATTTCACCCGCAGAATCAACCTCTACCGCTTTCTCTCCTTCTCGGACAAACAACGGCCATAAACTCAAATAATGATTGAGTTTTTCTCACGATTCAAGTTGGTTTGTGTAAAGATGATGGTGGATATAGCCACCTGGGGGCTGGCGAGATAAGGGTTATGGGA
>JAJJWW010005977.1:0-18786 GCA_023531295.1 Papaver armeniacum
GGTGTAGTGTGGGATTTCCTGCAACTACAATGTTATATGGTGATTCCATATCTACTACGCATAACGTCACATTTGTTTCAATTTCTCCCAACAAAATTCGTATTTTTATTTCCCATTTAGGTTTTGTTACTGATTTGCCGAAACCATAGATATGACATGTTGCCGAAGTCATTTCTTCATCTTTGTACCCCAATTTTTTATATGCATGATAAAACATTATATTCACTGAACTCCCTGTATCCACTAAAGTTCTACTTATTGCCCATTCTTCCATTGTTTTTGTTAATTTCCCTTCTTCTTTGCTGGCACTTATCGTAATTACTAGAGGAGATGTGTGATTTAAGCTCTCTCCTGACATCTCTGTTGCCGTGAATATAATTCTCTGTTTTTCCCATTCTCTCAAGGGTAATACCTCCTTTGCTGCTATGATTTTCTTTCCTTCAAAATCTCTTTTATGTATTCTCCCTTTAATTCTTTCATGAAATTCACTAACCATTGATTTTGAAATCATATTACATTCAATTTCTTCATTACTCTCTCTGATTCTAATTTTCTTCAATTTATCCGTCATACTCTTGATTTTTACCGTTTTAATGACAATATCCAATCTTTTATCTTCAATCACTCCCTGTTTCTAGCGCCAATATGTAGTTGCAGGAAATCCTACACTACACCCCTCACTAGAATGTATACAATTAAGTCATTTTAAGATGAATGATTATGATTTCTATTGATTGAATACTTGAATCTTTACAATATGAAATAGAAATGAGTAGTAGAATTACAATCACTCTAAAACTTTCTCTCTCCTAAAGACTTGCTTAACAATTCAAAAAGAACTCTCCCTACAACAGACTGACTCAACCCTTTATATAGGGTAGTACACAGTGGATGACAGCTAAGTTGTCCTTTATTTTCGGGAATGGCTTGCGAAATATCGCAAGTGTACAAGTATACAATCTCGCGACACTCTTAAATTTCGCTGAGTCTTCATATCTTCCTCGTATTCTGGCTATCGTCATTCATTGCGTCATTTATTTTACTTCCCTGCGACTCCCTCGCAATGTCGTCATTTATTAATCTCGCGAAGTATGATGTCGCGATATTCTGATCCTACAAATGCGCATCGAAAAATACTGAAATTCTAAGGACTGAGACACGGACACTATGGTGACACGAGCACATCCCCTTGACCGACCAAGGGTGGCTCTATGGCCTGCAAACAGCCGGTCCCGCATGTTTTAATGATTTTAACCTAATTTGCTCAATTGCTCATATTAGGTTCAAACTTCTTCCAAACAACTAAGTTTTTGCTTGAACGACCATCCATTGGTCCCACGGCCACCAAGAGCCGGTATCATGACCTCTTGGTCGGTTCCTCCTCAGTTCATGACCAGGTTTTATTATTTGTCGCTCACACGAGCATTATTTCAATAAATGATTAAACCAGATTTAATAATTCTTTCACCAGCTGGTCCTCTGAGAGACTTTGGTATTTTTGCTCATTCGAGCATCTGGGCGTACATGGTGGAATCGTCATCCCATGTAGCCGGTCCCTTCTTCACGCTGCAGATTGATTTGCAATAAATCATCATTTCAGTAAAATAAGGGTTTTTGAATCCAGAGTTCTGCAGATTCATGATTCTGAGCAGATTCAAATACTCTGATAATTTTATGTTGATTCCATGATCAACATTTTTATTTATTTTACTCGACCCAGCAGTCAGTATCTTAAATTAATATTTTATTTGGTCCTGCTACCAAAGAATTCATCAAATGAGCAACATTCGCTCAAACCGGCAATATTTGCTCAAACTAGCAATATTCCTCAGACTAGCAATATTTGCTCGAACCAGCAATATTTGCTCAGATTCAAGAATATTGGTTCAATTATCAATATTATTCGACAATTCAGCAACATAGTTTTCTCGTCTTAGGTAATCAACATAATAATACCTCGTCTCAGCAGACATATTTGATTCATGAATTTTAGAACATTTGCAAAACATGTTCAATTCAATAATACATGGACTCATCGTCCCACAAAGTCAGCAACTGACTCCATAATCACGAGATATCAATCGTGTCACATGGGGGATATTAACTAGGGTTTTGGTCTGGCGGTCTACGGCACGTGTGTTCACCCACGATGAGAATGTAAGCAAGTCGTGCAATCAGTTGGAAGAGTCAGCAAAGTAGTGGGTGGAAAATTAACCAAGTCTCTGCACGATGAGCAACTGGTTTTAACACGATTTCCCACTTCCCCACTCTCTGATTCTAGCGAACTGTCACACTTCATGGGATCATGGTGTTTTCAACTCCGGCACTATAAAATGTCTCTGAATCCTAATTGAAAGGACAAGATTCGAACACTCGAACATTCGTCTAAACAAGGAATTCTCGGCAAGTTCATACAGATAATCTTTCGTCTACATGAACTCATCGTCTGAGCATTCACTCTCAATTGAGAAAAAGTTCAATCATTCAGAGCATTCTTACGCTGAATTCACAACACACCTACAATCTCAGATCACCATTGATCTCACGCATTTCTCAGCTTCCCTCCTACAGATCAACCCATCCTCTCTTGTGACCGAATTGACTCTGGAACGGCCATTGTTCTTGGTTTAGGGCGGAGTCTTACAAATTGATCTCTCGAACTTAAAGCACTCCCTTCTTATAGTGCATCTTTGTGAGGTTCAACATTTCGCTCGGTTCAAGGAGTCTCCACACAGTCGACTCTTCAATTCCGTAAAAACCAGCAAATTGTTTTTCCCCATCTACAGATTGGCGACCACAGTGGGAGGTTAATCTCTCGGTTGCAATCTCAAGCTTTCACAAGATGGTTGGTCTTAGGAATAATTCAACCACTCCAGATCCCAACCAGAATCTCTCGAATGGTAACCTTCCTCACACTCCTTCGAACAATTTTGGTTACAATGAATTGTCATATTTCACAACTCCATTTATCTCCGTCGAAACGAACGATGGAGAAATATCGACTTTGACTGAACTGGCGTGGAGGAAAAACAATTTGTCAAGAGACATGCAAAGGTTGAAAGCAGCAATCGACAACCTGTTCACCTGCCCAGTACATGTAACGAGAATACTTGGAGCAGAGATGGTGGAACGTCCAACTGCTCCGACTGATGATCTGCCTCAAACCAATAGTTTTACCACTTATGAGAAGCCAGTGGAGCAGGAAGTTGCACAGTTGGTTGAAAATCTGTGTGAACTTTTACACTTTTCCAAGGAGCAGCGTACAGACACGTTTGCCGCACTCAGCCAGATATCGTCTGACGTGCAAATAACTCCACCAAACCCAGCAGTTGAAGAAGTCTCACTGGTGTCTGAACATTCGATCGACAACATCACTTTTGGAGAAGAAGATCGCATGGCAGATGAAGGACATAATCGGGCATTGTACGTGACTGGTTTCATCAAAGGCACCGAATTTAGGAGGGCCCTCGTTGACACAGGCGCTTCCACGAACGTCGTCACTATGAAGACCCTCGGGATGGCCAGATTCCCACAAGGTAAAATCATTCGCCATCCCATCCTAATGAAAGGATTTGAAGGAAGCCAAAGCCATACATATGGATATGCGTATGTAGATTTGAGGGTAGGACCAATTCAGTCGAAAGTGAAATTTCATGTGATCGAACAAGAACCTGACTATCACATGATGCTTGGGCGACCGTGGCTCCATGACAACAAGGTGGTCCCATCGACTTAACATCAATGTATGAAGGCTATACTCAACAATAAGACTGTTCGCATATCCGCTTCATCATCCCCTTACGCCCTGGCCTATGATGCCGAATTCATCGAATCCCAGAGAAACATTCCTGAACCTCCCAAGATGATTTACAACACTCCACTTCCGAGCTGGAAGACTATAGTAACATCTGCTGCTGACACGTCGTCATTATCTTCGGAAGCAAGACCAGTCAAATCACCTGCTACGCCCGTCAAACGCCGTAAGGACCAAGTCGTGACGCCAGGATCCAACTTCACAACCATCCATGATGCGGAAGGAAGAACTACTTATCGACGACGCAAAGATTAGCGATTAATAGGGGAGATTGATCAAGAGTCTCCCCGCACTAATGAATCATGTCCAGTCGAGCAAACGCCTGACGACGAGGTTTAAGATGCTCAACAGTTGCAAGATGGCACAAACTCTACTACTGATGATCTTGAGACAGTCAACATCGGCACAGAAGAAGACTCGAGACCAATCCCTAATCAGTCTTTGCGTTATCACGGGAAGAACGAGCAGGTTTGGTAAGTTTCTTTGAAAGAATATCGGGACATCTTTGCCTGGACGTACGAAGAAATGCCGGGTCTGGACGACAAACTGGTCACTCATCGTCTGCATATCACTCCCGGTTCCAAGGCTGTCAAACAACCACCAACACAGTTCAGGCATGAGGTCGAGGAGCAAATCAAGGTCGAGATTCAGAAGTTGCTGGTAGCGGGGTTTATCTAGCCTATTCAACATCCGACATGGCTGGCTAACGTTGTTCCAGTTAAGAAGAAAAATGGTCAAATCAGATGTTGTGTAGATTTCAGAAACCTGAATAAATGTTTCCCAAAGGATGACTTTCCCTTACCCAACATTGATATGCTCGTCGATGCAACTAGCGGTCACGGTATGTTCTCATTCATGGATGGTTACAGCGGATACAACCAAATCAAGATGTTCGAGCATGATGCTGCCAAGACCGCGTTCCGCACTCCTATCGGGAATTTTCACTATACTGTGATACCCTTTGGATTGAAGAATGCAGGTGCCACCTACCAACGAGCCATGACATCAATATTTCATGATATGATGCACAAGCAAGTAGAATACTATGTCGACGACGTTGTGGTGAAATCGAAAGCTCGAGCATCGCATCTAGATGTTTTGAGGCAAGTTTTCGAAAAATGCAGAGAATACAAGTTAAAGATAAATCCTCTAAAATGCGCTTTCGGAGTTTCTTCTGGGAAGTTTCTAGGATTCCTGGTCACTGCCGAAGGGATCAAAGTCGATCCAGACAAAGCAAAATCCATCACCACCATGCCTCCTCCGTGCAATGTGAAGGAATACAGAGTTTCATGGGTAAGGTGAATTATATTAGACGATTCATACCAGAATTGGCTCAACTTATTGCTTCGTTCACTCCTCTGCTGAAGAAGGGAGCAAGTTTTACCTGGTCAGATGTTCAACAAGAGGCATTCCAGAAGATATAACAGATACTTTTATCACCTGCAGTCATGAGGTATCCAGTACAAGGACGACCATTGATACTGTACACATCTTCCAGTGACGTTGCTATCGGAGCACTGCTAGCTCAAGAAGACGAAGAAGGCGTCGAACATCCAATCTACTATTACAGCCGAACCATGAAGGATGTTCAACTCAGATATCCGAAAGCTAAAAGAGCATGCCTGGCATTAGCTCATGCAATGCAGAGGTTCAGACATTATTTACTGTCCAACAGAGTCGTGCTCGTCTCCAAAGCTGATCCAATAAAGTTTTTACTCTCCAAACCCGCTCTGATAGGAAGACCTGCAAGATGGCTGCTTTAGATGTCAGAGTTCTACATAGTATGTGTTTCTCCCAAAGAAATCAAAGGTCAAGCAGTAGCAGATTTATTAGCTGCTTTTCCAGGGGAAGATTCCATGACACTACAAGATGATGTACCAGGTGAATTTCCAGAAATTTCAGTCGTCAAGGAAGAAACGTGGTTGCTATACTTTGATGGATCTGCCACTCCTAGCAATGATACTGGAGGAGCGGGCATAGTCTTGGTCTATCCATCTGGTGAAGTATTCTCACATTCATTCAAGCTGGATTTCCACTGTACAAATAACTCAGCAGAATATGAAGCCTTCTTGCTAGGATTATCCTTAGCTAAACAGGCAGGAGTGAGGTACCTGGAGATCAGAGGAGATTCAAAACTGTTAGTCAATCAAATGAATGGGACATACTCTCTCAAGGAGATAACGCTTGCTCCATTCAGAGCTGAGGCGCAACGACTCCTAACTCATTTTGCCGATGCAACTATCACTCATACTGGTCGAACCAACAACAGACATGCTTATTTCTTGGCAACCCTCACCTCCAAGCTGCAATTCGAAGGGTCAGAGAAAGATATCATAGTTCAAAGACGAGCTGTATCATCCACATGGCTTAGTCAAACTGAAGATGCTCAAGAAAATGACTGGAGGACACCTATTATTCACGAGCTGAGCAGTTCCGTTACAGAAGGAGCAGTCAGTCTCAAAGAAATAAAGAACTTCTTCTTGCTCCACGGAGCCATGTAACATCGTAACCCAGATACATCTCTATCACGGTGCCTCGGCGAACAAGAAGCGAATGAAAAACTCAAAAGTGTGCATCAGGAAGTGTGCGGACAGACGCTGGTGATAACACTTTATAGAAGACTCCAAAGACTCGGATACTACTGGCCCTCCATGGAAGCACAGTCGAGGACCTTACAGGGAGCTTGTCCTAATTGTCAGACGCCTCCTCATCATTTGGAGATCCTGACACTTCATCACGCTGGGGACTGGAGGCAACCTTACATCGAATACCTTCGAGACAACAAGTCGTCACCAGAAAAGAAAGATGCAATCAAGCTCATACAGAGAGCTAAGAGATTTCACTTTCTTGACGGAATCTTATACCGCAAAAGCTTTGGAGGAGACTTGTTGAGATGCCTGGCGAAAGATGAAATCCTGACAGTCTTGAAAGAAACTCATGAAGGAGAACACCAAGGGAAAAAGAATTTGTTTCTCCAAATCCACGAGAAATATTACTGGCCGACTATCGAAGACGATGCAGCCGCATACATTTAAAAGTGCCATCAATGCCAGGTTCACGGTAATCTTATTCATACTCATTGTCTTCCATTACACTCTGTGAATAGTCCATGGACTTTCTATAGCTGGGGACTTGATATCATCGGAAAGATCAATCCAGCATCTTCAAAGCAACACGAATACATCATCACGGCTACTGAGTATTTCACTAAATGGGTCGAAGCAATCCCGCTCAGAGGTACTACAGGGGAAACTATTGCAGCTTTCATCAAGGAACACATTATCTATAGATTCGGCGTCCCCAAACATATCATCACAGATAACGGGACTCCTTTCGCCAACAAAGATGTCAAAAAATTGCTCAAGGAGTACGGGATCAAACAGATTTTTTCCACGCCATACTATCCCCAAGGAAACGGTTAAGCGGAAAGCACCAACAAAACTTTGATTCGGATCATCAGTCGAACAATTCATGACAATCCACGGTCATGGCATGATAAATTACCCATGGCTTTGTGGGCTTACAGAACTGCGCCAAGAAGCTCGATTGGAACATCACCGTATTCGCTCGTTTATGGGGCTGATGCCATACTCCCAGCTGAGATAAAAATTCCTTCGGCAAGGATAGCAGCGGCTAGTGGAATACGATGGGATGAAGCTGAAGTGTCCAAGTCAAGAGTTGCTGAACTGGACATGCTCGAATCAAGGAGAGCTAAAATAGAAAAGTATGTGGAAGCTTACAAACAGAGAATATCCAGAGCTTACAACAAAATGGTAAAACCTCGAACTTTCCAAGTAGGAGATTTGGTATTAAAGACGGCAAAGCACATTCAACAAGACATGTCCGCTCCCAAATTCTCTCCGAAATGGGAAGGGCCGTATGTTGTCATCAAAGCGGTGTCTAGTGGATACTACAAAATTTTAGCAAATCTAAGTGGAGGAAAGGAAGGAAATATTATCAACGTCAAATGGCTCAAAGCCTATTATGCTTGATCAGCAGCAGATAATTAACCTTTATTCAAATACATCTCAAATGTAATTTATTTCAAAGAGCATGCAAAATTCTCGTTTATTCACCAAACATTCATCAATTGAACAAAAAATTCCTCATGCTATCAGATTATTCTACCTTATCAGAAACCTACATTTCAACTCTCCTGAATGATCACTCGAGCAAACCGTCCAAAGAATGGATAATCCCTATAAGAAACTCTGTCAAGTTTCTTCTGGAAGATCCTGGTCTTTACCTTCAAATCCTCGACCGCCTTCTCGACCCTAGCCGACTCCAAAGCCAGTATCTTCTCCTCCTCCATTAAAGCAGTGGTCATGGAAATCGCATCAGCAGCCTCCGCCGCCTTATGAATCTTGATTATCTCAAGTCAACGACGAAGCCAGCTCACATTGAATCGCAATGTCTCACAATTGGAAACCATCTCATCCCACTTGTGTAGTTACTGATTCTTGACATCCCGCAGGTGCATTTGGTTCATCTCTTCAATGATCGGTAACAGCCCTGCAACTGTGGTCAAGAGGGTTGGTAGAAAAACTTTCCATACTTCAGTAGTAGCAATATGCCCATACTTTTTCCAGATCTTGGTATACAGAGGCACATGACACTTGGGAATGACGAACCCACCGACCACCTCATTGTCCGGGAAAGTATTGATCAAGGGAGCTCAAACAAGAGTCCAGCTGTCGGGTATTCACGAGCATGAACACTGTCTCCTGTCTCCACGGATTCTGAAGAATCTTCACATTCCTGGTTGATGCTATCTTCAACCTCAACCACAGTCCCGGACTTTCCACTCCTTCTCCTTCTAGCATCAACAACGACATGAACGTCCGCCTGTGACGAAATGAGGAAGTGTTTAATTTTTGTCGAAATTGAACATGGTAAAACTTCAAGAATTGTAAGATTGCTTACAGATGATCCAGTCTCAGCGGAAGCCGACCTATACCGGGCAGGAGTTCTGACAGTCCCCTTGGGCCTCGAATTGTGAGAAGAAAGATTTTTCTGATTATCCTGCAACAAATCATTCCCTACGATCAATAACCTAGATCAAACAAGGACGAAGAAGATGTACAACTTACCGAGATAGACGCTTTTATTCCATGCTTCGACTGAAGTCCGTTTCGAGAAGAAGTATTATCGCTAGACATGGTATGAAAGGTATGGCAATCGAAAATTTCTTCTGTGCTTAGGAATGGAAAAAATATTTGCGCAAGTATTAAACCCTAAACCTTGGAGATATATACAAGATACGGCAGGCACTTATCTTATGCAAACAGTCAATTCAGTTGAGGGTTTTACTGAAACCCTAAGTCTTTGAACAAGTTCAATACTAGAGATGCAGAGTAAAATAATGCACTGGGGACTGACCAAAGCTAGGCACGGTCAGCAAGTCACACGGCTTTGTGTGTTACATTGTCTGTGCCTGGATGTTTTCACAGATGGAAACCATAAATCAAGCAAAGTAAGATTATAATGGGTTCGGCGTGTGAATATTGGTTCACTTTATTTGATTCAATCAAGAAGAAATAGCATTAATGAAAGGGTCTCTCGTTTGAAAGGAAAATCTTAATACTTCAATAAAGTTGATTGAATGAGGATGTTTACTACGAAAGCTAAAAACGTTTAAATGCTAAAATAGAAAAGGGGATTGAAAGTAAATCTACTCGTCAGATTCATCCGAGTTGTCAGATCCATCATCACTGTCCTTTTCATAATCTTCATCACTATCCTTCTCGGAATCCTCTTCGGAGTCACTGTCAGAATTATCGATAAAATCTGGATGGATATCAAGATCATCTGAGTCCGAATCTTCTTCCGCCGACTTCGACTTCAATTTGCTTCATGGTTCTCTCGAACTCTCTGGAATACCAGTCAGGCTTGATCTTACGCTCTGGTAGCTCCCATGTAGTTTCTTCTTCAGAAGCATCAACATCGGAGTCAGAAGGTACCCCGTCCAATAATTGGCGTCTCTCCTCAGCCTTTAGTATTCTGCGCCGGATTCGATCCTTTCTGCGCTGACGAGCCTCTGCCTCATCATCCTCAGCCTTTCTTTTCCTGAGTTCAGCATAAGTGACCCTCCGCTCGTTCAGGGGTATGCTAGGCTTCGCTCCCTCGTTATGAATTTTCTTAGCTTTCAATTTAGCTTTGGAATCCTCATCAGAAGAGCTGGAGGAATAGCTGCTGCTGGAAGCTGACATTTTCCGGAACCAGGAGCATAAAATTATTGACATGCAAATAAATCCATCTACAAAAATGGTAACTCTTAACTCTTACCTCTTTACGATTCCACTAACAATAGTGATTGTGCCGCAAGAGTTAACACTCCAAAATTAGTTCGTTTCTTGAAACCTGCAATAACGAACGAAACTTTATTAACTTTCAAAGCTGATTTTTCATAAAATCATAGGCACAATTTTCATAGTTCAAACATCCACAATTGAACTATGAAAATTACACCAAGACAATATTTCATCATAAATAAATTGTCGAAGTTTCGAGGTTACTCAAAACCCACGTTTTGATTTTAAAAAACAATAATTAACGTGAATTACTCACGTAAATTTCCGAATTTTATATAATATGAACAAACCCACGTGAACAAAATACATCATATTCATCGTAATATGTCACGGTTTCAAAAAAAAAAAAATATCTAATTTTCCTTCGTACGAGCATTATTCTCAGAAACGAGGTTTATTTCGGTTTTGTGAAAGCTCACGCCTTTTAAGATAAAGTTTTGGTTTCCGTGAAAGCTCATAAACAAAATTTTATCACTGGACATAGGTCTATTTCCAAAGAAAAATCTCTCTCAAGTTAGGGATTGTCGCTAGTTTCTTAAACTAACGATCGAACGAACATACGTTTAATAAAATAAGGGTTTTTCTACAAAACTCACGCTAATATATACACACATGCATAGAATTTCAACATGAACAACTCATAAAATCAGCAAACAAAATAAAAAAAAAAAAATTTATGGCGTACCTGGTCGGTGCCGGCCGGTGCTAGCTCCGGTCTCTGGTCGAACAGACGGTGGCGCTCCGGCAAAAATCTTCCCTGCTCCTGCTAAGCTCGGACGTGAAGGTGATGGGAGGATGAAGAAGATGGTGGTCGTGTGGGAAGAAATAAAACAAAAAGGAATTAATTCCTTTTATACCTAATTTCATAAGGATTTCCTCTTTCGGCCCGGCCCGTAAATCCTAGACCAACCAAGGTTCCACCATCGAATCAGCGGTTCTACACCAATTTTGCTCACTGGATGATGCTCTATTATGCCACTGGGGTTTCCACTCAAACCATGGTTTGCTCATTCAGTCGAAATCCGGTAATGTCTTATCTTATGACTAAGTTCAATTACTTATTTCTATTTGTACCTGGAAAATCACCATTCAATGCTGACTGAGGAACATGACTATTCCTCACTAAGCAGGGGACTTAATATAGATGGTGGATTTTCGACAAAGGGTAAAATTGTAAAATTATACTCCGGATCCTGCAATCGGATGAGTATTGAGGCCCAAGTCTCTCATTAAAGCATGAAAGCTCATGCCATAAATCTCTGATCGAGAAGGTCTGTCTCTCGAGTATATGTAGATGTGTAGTCTCTCAGTGAGGCCACGGCACATCTCATGAATACCGAGCAATTTCGCAATTACTAGGATCCGGCAATCGGATGAGTATTGAGACTCATGTCTCTAAGCGTGAAAGCTCATGCCATAAAACCTCTGATCGAGAAAGTCTCTCAGAAAAGATGTAGATGTGTAGTCTCCCAGCTAAGACCACGGCGCATCTCATACTGTATAGAATCGAAAGATTGGATGGCTCCTAGACAACATGTCTGCTAGTATAGAGCAATAACGTCTTCAGGATGCAACCATGTTTTCCCTGACTATACAAGAGGAATATGACACTCAAAGCAAGTTCATATTTCTCGACCCTCGAATAATTAATGCTCCTAGATAAGAAGCCCCGCTAGTATAGAGCCATCGTTAATTATCTATAATCGCTCGAATATCCAAGCAATATTCTACGATTCTTCGTTATATTTCGTCACTTCAATTCGTGGTTCTTCCCAGCGAGAATTCCACGGGTTAGTGATAAATATTCAACGAGGCGAGCATCCGAGCATCGAATAAGCCCCGACTAAAATGGTGCAAGTGTACTTAACAATAATGCATGAGACCATCATTTGAATGCGCAAACGAGCATTTCAAAAATATGAATGAACGATGAACCTATGCAAAATAGGAAGGAAAAATAATAATAAAATATTAGCAAAGGCGCTGTGGGACTGGGCTCATCGGTTGGCGGTCATGCCATGACGGGCCGGCGCCCAATTTTATATTTTGTCATATTTTATTATTTTTCCCCGATCTCGTGAAAATTCTCTCGTTCGAGCTAATCTCCTTCGTTTCAAGGAAATTCTCTAATCTCATGATTTTATCAAAGAAATAATGAAATTAGGGAAAGGTATCGCGGGACCGAGCACCAGCCGGCCGGCCATGCCCTAGCCGTGGCCAGTCCCACAACTCACGTCCCCATTATTTTATTATTTCTCTCAAATTATGAAAATTCCTTGATTTTATGAATTTTCCTTAAAACCATGAAAATTCCCTAATTTTATGAATTTTTCCTAAAATCATGAAAATTATTATTAAATTAGGAAAACTCGTGGGACCAGAGACTCTAGTAAGGCCATGCCCTAGCCGGTCCCACATGCCTATTATTTTATTATTATTTGTTGTTTTAGTTTCCTGATTCCATGAAAACTCCCTGATTTCAACAAAATACCTTGATTTTAACAAATCTCTCTGATTTTATGAAAATTTCCTAAAATCATGAAAATTACATAAAATTGGGAATAATGCTCTGGGACCGTGCCCATTGGCCGGCCGACCATGCCTTGGCCATTGCCGGTCCCATGCTCCATCATTCCCTATTTTATTATTATTATATCTCTCTCATCTCATGGAAATTCCCTAATTTCAGCAAACTCTCCAGTTTCATGGAATTTCCCTCAAATCAGAGAAAATACATAAAATCACATAAAACTGGGAAAGTGTGGGAATGTGCTTGTTAATCAGCCGGCCATGCCCTAGCCGTTGTCGGTCCCACACCTTGCAATTCCCTGTTTTATTTATCATTTTACATCATCTCATGTATTTTTCCTAGTTTCAGCAAAACCCTAGATTCTGCATATTTTCTCAGAATGTTGCTCAAATGCGCATCGGAAAATACTGAAATTCTCAGGACTGAGACATGGACACTATGGTGACACGAGCACATCCCCTTGACCGACCAAGGGTGGCTCTAAGGCCTGCAAACAGCCGGTCCCGCATGTTTTAATGATTTTAACCTAATTTGCTCAATTGCTCATATTAGGTTCAAACTTCTTCCAAACAACTAAGTTTTTGCTTGAACGAACATCCATTGGTCCCACGGCCACCAAGAGCCAGTCTCATGACCTCTTGGTCGGTTCCTCCTCAGTTCATGACCAGGTTTTATTATTTGTCGCTCACACGAGCATTATTTCAATAAATGATTAAACCAGCATTCAATCATTCTTTCACCAACTGGTCCTCTGAGAGACTTTGGTATTTTTGCTCATTCGAGCATCTAGGCGTACATGGTGGACTCGTCATCCCATGTAGCTGGTCCCTTCTTCACTCTGCAGATTGATTTGCAATATATCATCATTTCACTAAAATTAGGGTTTTTGAATCCAGAGCTCTGCAGAAACATGATTCTGAGCAGATTCAAATACTCTGATAATTTTATGTTGATTCCATGATCAACATTTTTATTTATTTTACTCGACCAAAGAATCAAGAGTATCTTAAATTAATATTTTATTTGGTCCTGCTATCAGCAATTCATCAAATGAGCAACATTCGCTCAAACCGGCAATATTTGCTCAAACTAGCAATATTCCCCAGACTAGCAATATTTGCTCGAACCAGCAATATTTGCTCAGATTCAAGAATATTGTTTCAATTATCAATATTATTCGACAATTCAGCAACATAGTTTGCTCGTCTTAGGTAATCAACATAATAATACCTCATCTCAGCAGACATATTTGATTCATGAATTTCAGAACATTTGCAAAACATGTTCAATTCAACAATACATGGACTCATCGTCCCACAAAGTCGAAGAATCGACTCCACAATCACGAGATATCAATCGTGTCACATGGGGGATATTAACTAGGGTTTTGGTCTGGCGGTCTACGGCACGTGTGTTCACCCACGATGAGAATGTGAGCAAGTCGTGCAATCAGTTGGAAGAGTCAGCAAAGTAGTGGGTGGAAAATTAAACAAGTCTCCGCACGACGAGCAACTGGTTTTAACACGATTTCCCACTTCCCCACTCTCTGATTCCAGCAAACTGTCACACTTCATGGGATCATGGTGTTTTCAACTCCGGCACTATGAAATGTCTTTGAATCCTGATTGAAAGGACAAGATTCGAACACTCGAACATTCGTCTAAACAAGGAATTCTCGGCAAGTTCATACAGACAATCTTTCGTCTACACGAACTCATCGTCTGAGCATTCACTCTCAATTGAGCAAAAATTCAATCATTCAGAGCATTCTTACGCTGAATTCACAACACACCTACAATCTCAGATCACCATTTATCTCACGCATTTCTCAGCTTCCCTCCTACAGATCAACCCATCTTCTCTTGTGACCGAATTGACTCTGGAACGGCCATTGTTCTTGGTTTAGGCCGGAGTCTTACAGATTGATCTCTCGAACTTAAAGCATTCCCTTCTTGCAGTGCATCTGTGTGAGGTTCAACATTTCGCTTGGTTCAAGGAGTCTCCACACGGTCGACTCTTCAATTCCGTAAAAACCAGTAAATTGTTTTACCCCATCTACACAAAGACGTGCGGATTGAATATCTACCTATCTTCCTTAGGGGGAGTATTAGCTTTGTTATTATAATATCAACATCGGCATTTTCAAGGATTGAATGTAAGCAGTTTACTGTGCTGTTGAATTCAGGAATCAAGCGTATGTGTAATGAATGTTTATCCATATGATGTAAGAGTTTTGTCACTAAAATTGACAAAGGAGGAGATTTTTAGAGCATGGCTCGGTTGAACCCACCAAGCGTTGGTATGTCAAGTTTGGTTGTCATATTTTAGTGAATCAAAACTCATGTTAAGAGTCGCTTGATTATGTACTAGAGTCAACTTCATATAGGTTAGCTTGAAAGTATTAGGATATGAGACATTACAAGTATTGCGAAGTATTGAAGATGTGAAGAAGCAAGGAGCTACAACAACAACAATCATCCTTCCACTTGAGGTTAGTGATATTTGACTTGAACTGTTTCATTCCCTAACGTATCTTTCAAGTCGTGCATATTGAAAATAAAACTGCGAAGCATATTTGAACTCTAGTTAGACATAATATTAAGGAATACAATACGAGGTTTATTGCTTAACCATTAAACTTTGTAGATAAGACATCGCCATAATCATTTGAATGCTATTGTGATTATGTATGGGTATGAGGTGAGGATTTCATCCTAGGGAACAATGTTTTACATGTGTTCTAAGGAAGTAAGTTCATAAACTTGTTTGTGAACCGAAAAGGAAATTTCCAGGTGTTATTGGTTTTGTTATTCATTGCATATCTTATGAATAACCAATATGTGTGATTGAGTATAACCGCTCACAACTTGTTTGTCTTCTTGGTAGAACTATTCACAAAGTCATGACTTATTGATGTGTTTTTAAATTGTTGTAGAAAGTGGTAAGAAAGATGTCGTTCCTCTCAGACTTGTGAAGGATTTTTAGACTTAAATTCAAAACAAAAATAGAAAACTCACTAAGAATTATAGCAAACTCTGACAAAGATGTTATCACTATTAAAAGAACACTGAGGCTAAGATTCCACTATTTCCCAAGTTCAAAGTGATTTAACCCAATATTTATATTCATGCAATTTTCTCATTCAAGTTGATTCTAAACTATTGCAACAAGTAGATTCTCAAAATAACAAGTGTAAATCCGAAGCATAGAACATCAAAAACCTAAGTCCAAGCATGCTCTATCAAAAGAAATCACAATTGCTTAACAAAAATCATTCAAACAATTATCGATCAAGGCAAAATAATCATAAAAATAATTGCAATAAATAGATAAATAAGAATATACCACTTCTTGTTGGAAAAATAGCTTCCTCCGTCGCCCCAGCAAAGGGGTTTAGCTCCTCATATTAATCACTTGCTCAAAATACATGTTTATAGCCCAAAAGTTGATTAAAAGGATGAAAAATAATAACACAGACTGTTTGCAACGGTGTATCGGCGTGACAAAGCAGTTTGTTACAAAGAAATCTATTTGCGTAAATTGTTGTAAGCACTGTTGATTTGTCGTTGAATTTAAGACCCCTAAAACGATTGTCCTCGATGGCCCTTTGTTCTTCGTGTTCTTCTTCAGCAGCAGCAAAACCCGATTTCTGCAACTTTGATTTCTCGGCGCTGTGGTGTTCTAAACTTCCCCTAACTTCTTCTAAACTTCAATACCCCTCTCTGGGATCCGATCACACCTTTTATACACCTCCAAACCCTCCAAAACCCGATTAAATCTCTCCTCTTTCTTTCCGTGCAAGCCACGGCAATAATCTCTCTGCCAAATCGTTTTACGCGTTTCCAAGCTGTCAAATCCTTTCCAAACTCTCTATAAGGTATATGTGAATCTTAGGAAAGATTATATGCGATTTAGTCTCGCTGAATCTTCCAAAATCAGGCCAACAGAGACCCGTATTTCTTTCACCTCTGTTTTGCTCCAACTCGAATTCCAACCCAATTTGATCGATTGTAACACTTGTACCAGGCCTGTTAGGCTCTAACAGGTCCATCCCAATAAAATCTGGTGATTGAATCTCGTTAATACCCATTCAAAAATCCAACCCTAATCTGCAACTTCACTGACACTAGTTTCCCGCCAAAATTATTTTTTGAATTGTTGAAGATGACCTCCCCCTATCCAGAGTGGGGGTGCGAATAGCAGCTGCCTTGGGGTGTCCTGAGGGTGCCCCTTAGTAATTTGGGTACCCCTTATCCATAGTGAGAGTCCGAATAGTAGGTGTCCTCCGGGTGCAACTTTTCGAGCCGATTTTTCCAAAAATGTTTATTGGCCAAAAATACCTACACACATATAAAACACCATAATAAGTACAAAAATGAGCATTATCAATTTATAGAAGCGAGACAAATTAGACACAAAAATGTGTCTATCACTTATGTATTGGTATGACTTTTATTAGTGAAACCGATCTTAAGTAATCACCTGAGATGGTATGATCGGGTTTGTGATTTTCTGTCTGGCCAATTATGGGAAAGGGGAACCGATCCTACGGAGAGGTGCAGTATATAACAAAGGGGAACCGATCCTTGTATGGGGTGTGTAGATGGGGAAAAACGATTTGTTGGTTTATACAGAATTGAAGAGTCGTCCGTGTGGAGACTCCTTGAACCGAGCGAAATGTTGAACCTCACACAGATACACTGCAATAAGGGAGTGATTTAAGTTCGAGAGATCAATCTGTAAGACTCGGCCTAAACCAAGAACAATGGCCGTTCCAGAGTTAATTCGGTCACAAGAGAGGATGGGTTGATCTGTAGGAGGGAAGCTGAGAAAATGCGTGAGATCAATGGTGATCTGAGATTGTAGGTGTGTTGTGAATTCAGCGTAAGAACGCTCTGAATGATTGAATTTTGCTCAATTGATAGTGATTTCTCTGAGTTCGTGTAGACGAAAGACTGTATGTATGAACTTTGATGAGAAATTGCTCGTTTTTGCGAATGTTCGAGTGTTCGAATCTTGTTCTTTCAATCAGGATTCAGAGACATTTTATAATGCCGGAGTTGAAAACACCATGATCCCATGAAGTGTGCCAGTTTGCTGGAATCAAAGAGTGGGAAAGTGGGAAATCGTGTTAAAACCAGTTGCTCATCGTGCGGAGACTTGGTTAATTTTCCACCCACTACTTTGCTGACTCTTCCAACTGATTGCACGACTTGCTCACATTCTCATCGTGGGTGAACACACGTGTCGTAGACCGCTAGACCAAAACCCTAGTTAATGTCCCCCCATGTGACACGATTGATATCTCGTGATTGTGGAGTCAATTGCTGACTTTATGGGACGATGAGTCCATGTATTGCTGAGTTGAACATGATTTGCAAATGTTCTGAAACTCATGAATTAAATATGTCTGCGGAGACGAGGTATTATTATGTTGATTACCTAAGACGAGCAAACTGTGTTGCTGAATTGTCGAATAATATTGATAGTTGAACCAATATTATTGAATCCGAGCAAATATTACTGGTTCGAGAGAATATTGCTAGTTTGAGCGAATATTGCTAGTTTGAGCAAATATTGTCGGTTTGAGCAAATATTGCTCGTTTGATGAATTGTTGGTAGCAGGACCAAATAAAATATTAATTTAAGATACTGACTGCTGGGTCGAGCAAAATAAATAAAAATGTTGATCATGGAATCAACATAAATTATCAGTATTTGAATCGCTTTTAATCATGTTTTAAGTGAGCTCAATTCAAAACCCTAATTTTACTGAAATGATGATTTTTGCAAATCATGTGATGCAGGGACCAGCTACATGGGATGATAAGTTCACCATGTAATCCCAGATGCTCGAATGAACAAAATACCAAAGTCTCTTGAGGACCAGTTGGTGAAAGAATGATTAAATGCTGGTTTAATTATTTATTGAAATAATGCTCGTATGAGCGACAAATAACAAAACCTATCCATGAAGAGATGAGGAACCAACCAGGAGGTCATGAGACCGGCTCTTGGTGGCCGTGGGACCAATGGATGGTCGTTCAAGCAAACTCTTAATTGTTTGGAAGAAGTTTGAACCTAATATGAGCAATTGAGCTAATTAGGTTAAAATCATTAAAACATGTGGG
>JAJJWW010005978.1:0-32947 GCA_023531295.1 Papaver armeniacum
TATACGTAGTCAAACTTTTAGTACTATTTTCGTACACCATAGAGGACTGGATAGTCAAACTTTAAGTAACTGTTTAGTCAATACGGGTTTACGTGGAACAAGTCAATGCAGGGGCCCTCGCTAGTATTAATTGTTGAGTCAATAGGCGTTTACTTTTTCTCATGTGAACAAGTTAAGTCGGGAACTTATTTATGAGTCAGCTCATTGGAGGGTTATAGCCGGAATCAGCGATTAATGTGTGTATGTCGGTCTGCTTTTGTTTTCCAGGGATGGCTTGAGCCTTGAGGAATCAGGTACCAGATATGGCTGTTGGCAATGTAGCCACAACGGAAGAACCGTGCTTAATACTACAAACTAATAAAATGACTAGGAAAGAACAATAAGGATATAAGTTTCTGCCCAAAAAATGTAAGTTGATATGTGAGGATGCAGTGAAGTGTATATAATTAAAAATTGAAGGTGACTATAAAGTGTTCTGATTTCGAATTATTCGTATAAATAACGACTATGAGTGATTATAATATTAATACTGATCAAAGTTAAATTGCATAAGTTTAATAAAAGAAATAACATGGATAAAAAAAGGGTGAAAAACAGATATAGGCCTGTTTTTTTTCAGGGTGACAACCATAGGTCCGTTTTTTTGAAAATTACAAATCTAGGCCGATTTTGACCGTTTTTTTCAAAAAACGGCTAACGGTGGTTATCCACCTTTTTGGCACCGTTAGTGTGTTCTGAAAAAACTTTTAAGCCCTTCGACTCATTAAACTCACCGAGTTAATGTTTAAATCGTCGATTACGCACCCAGGACTAGGTCCGTTGTGTATACACGTGTTTCGTACACGTCATAGATTCGGCCACGTGCCGGTAAAAATGTGGCCCCCACAGCACCCAACCGCAGGATAATCTCCAATAAAAGCATATCTTCTTCATATCTTCTCCATATCTTCTTCTCTCGTCTCATTTTCATTCAGATCTAAAAATGGTTGGTGGTGTTCATCCTTCATCAAAATGCAAAGACTAGCAGAGTATCAAGGTGCAATGTGATATGTGTGACAAAGAAGACCATGAAACCAAGAGTTGTCCCCGGGTATATTCAAGGTGCAAACATGTACCTTGTAATGGAGTTAGAGCATTATTGAGATCTAAAACCGATCAAACAAATGGAAGGGCCTTCTTCAAATGTTTGAATCCCACCCGCAACTACTTTGAGTGGTTTGATCTTGCTTCTTCTCCAGCCTACATCACTTCAAATCAAGCTTCCAAGCCAACATAGCTGCATTGCCTGTGGAGATGAGAACCATTGTTTCAATAATTGTCCATTAAACAATCTCCCCGCCTTCAAACACAATCGCAATTCAAAGTTACAACTAAAGGTTTGTAAGAATCAACACAATCTGAATATAGCATATCGGTATGTAAGAAAAAGACCGTGATGCTTTGGATGGGCTTCGGATGCACTTGTAATTGATACAAAAGAGACATTGAAAGGAAAAGTACTAGAAGTATGTAATGAGTTTAAGAAAAATTTGAAAATGTAATGAAACAAGTTGTAATTGAACATTCCATAAAATGTTATGCAAAAGAAACTTCCAACTCATATCCAAAGTTCAAACTTAAAACCGCACCAACAATCCAAAGTGAAAAAGAAACTTCCAACATGAAATGAAACTCAATCAACATAACCAACTCGATCTTCATATACTTCTTTGCTTTCTTCTTGTTCTTTGATCTCGACAATCGTAAAGGTGACATTGTTGCTAATCGAACCAATCTTCTTGAAATTCTGATTCATACATGAGGTTTGAGAAGATCCAACTTTTGCTTTTGTCTTTCCCTTGACACCTTTTTCAGATCTTGCAGCAGCTTGCTTAGATGATTCACCAACACAACTCTGGCTATTGGATTTTGTCTTAGTTCCACCCCTTACACTGGTACTTTGACCTCCAGATGAACCATAAACAACTTTTTGCAGGTTTCTTGTTCCTCTTTGATGGACTCGATTCATAAGTTTGTGTGATTATCACCATCAACACATGTTCTAGCCTTTGGTACCTTTGGATTAGAACCAACTGCTCCTCCAAAGACAAGTCTTTTCATAATGACTGTTTCTCCACATCTCTTGCATCTTCTACCCTTCTTTCCTGTGGGTTGAGGTTCATCATAGGCTCTAATTCTTTTTCCCCTTGGTCTACCTGGTTTTCTGATATTCACTGGAGGTTTTATCATCTCTTTCAATGTTGTCTAGATAAGAAGAAGGAGAGAAAGAAAGTATCATATATAAATGAAAGGATGAAACCCTAAAGGAATCAAATATGGATATTTTATTTATTGCACAACAAATGATAATGACAAAAGTAATAATACTTGACCATAATGTACCTTTTCATAGTCTTCTGGGCCCAACAATGGGTTGAATTCCTGACCATATGTTCTTTTGTAGCTGTCAACCCAATAATACTTGTCACAATACCTGCAAAAATACCCAACAATACCCAACAGTTAAGAAATGAAATGAAAACAAATGCAATAAAATATCACAAAGTACAAAAGGACAAACATATAAGGACAAAGAAATGAAAACAAATGTAATGAAATATCATAATACTTACTCAGCCCAAACAGGTCTCATTGGCTTTAGAGCACAGACAAAGATGCTGGCGCGGACAAAACCCCTCAATTGCCATTGCAAACAGCTACAAGTCCTCTTTGGCAAATCCACAACAAAGATGGCTCCATGAAAACTTGTAACCTCATATATTTTCCCCCTAACAAGACTCGTCAGAGTTCAAAATTTGTGGTCAAGTCACATATCTTGGTAATCACCGCATTGCCTTTGGAACAAGGTCACCATCCTTCCATTTTGCAGCTTCATTCCTCCTCTTGTTGAGAAGTCCCATCACCAGCTTGTCCATACATCAAACCTAGCTTGCAGATTGGCTTGTCTCTAATCTTCTTGGCCATATTGTTAAAGGATTCTCGAGAAGTTGTTGTTGATGTGCTCACATTTGCTAGTAGTTGGAAAATGAGCCCTAGACCAGGTTTGTGCCTTTCATCTATGAGAAATCTTGCAGCAGATCACTCTCATTGCCATAGCATCCATATGTTGTCAGTACATTAAAGTGAAGCATTTACATTAGAGTGAAGCATTTACATTAAAGTGAAGCATAATAATTGTGTGATTCAACAGAAGTAATAAAGCAGTACTTACATTAAAGTGGTTGATCTTATAACACTTGGCAGCATTCCAAAGATGAGTCTGCAAACTGTACCTTGTAGTACTTCTTAAAGTTGGCCATTAAGTTTGAAAAACCAACCAATGATTAATAACTGAAAATTAAAACAAAATAAATAATTAAAACAGAACAAGACAAAACAAGAAACTGAAAATAATCAGAAGCAAATGAGCTCACCTGACACATTGTCTGTGCTCAAACAAGGGAAAGTGATAATCAACAGCTTCTAAAATCCCCTTCTGCTTGTCAGAGATGAAGGTAAACTCATAATCATCACCCAACAACTTCTTCAAATCCTCCAAGAATATCTTCCAATTCTCTATTGTTTCATTCCTGCATACCATTATACCTAATGGAACTAATCCATTTTGACCATCCGGTCAGTTGCATGTAACATCACACCACCAAACTTCCCATTCAAATGACATCCATCTAGGCCAATAATCTTTCTACAACCAGACAAGAACCCAACTATAGTGGATTTGAAGCAAATTGTCATGGACAAGAAAGTGTTGTCTGTAGTTCCATAAGAAAAAGTTGCTATACTGCCTGGATTTCTCATCTACAAACAGAATGACATGAATATTTTCAGGGGATTGTTCCATACTAAAATTACATAGACAAAATTAAGTAGATATTTACAAAAATACAAACACTTAAAGAAAGTGTTGTCAAACAAAGATATTGAGATAATTACAAAAAAACAAAAACTTAAAGAAAATGTTATACCTTGACCATTTCAGTAACGCAGCACTTGGTGAGTAGCTCTTCTCATAACCGCCATGTAGTTTCTCCAACACCTTCACCCTTGCTCTCCATGCGTATGATACCTTATATTAACTTTCCTAGCTTTATTGAAATGTGTTGCTAAGTCATCCTGGACATGGCCTTTGGTTCATTAATTCCAAGCTCGTCTTCATCTTCTCATAGTACCATCACCTACATATTTTGGGGTTGCAAGCTTGTTCAAGTCATCTTTTCACCATTGCAGGTATGAGTGACATTAAAGCCTCTAAGTGTAAAAGTTTTACCTTCACCTTTCTTGACCATGCCATAAATGAACATTGGACATTCTTGAGTCGTCCAATGAATGCACTTGACCCTCGGCTTGGTTGTGGAACTCTTAGAAAGATAAGTCCGATGTTTGTTCATGATACAATAGTTATTCACATGCTTGTAGAAATATTCTTTACTCATAAACTTACTTCCAACTATAAGCTCAGCTGGATCCAATGACTCTTCATCTTCAGCTGGGAACATATCTTGCTCATCTTCTTCCTTAAGGTGATCTGCATATTCCTTCTCAAACTCTGAATTGTCATGTGTAACACCACCACACATAACTGAAGCCTTCTCCACCCCAACAGCATCATCTTGATCTGATCAAGTAAAACAAATCACATAAATACCTAATTTTCCTTTTCAGACATAAAACACATAATTTTAAGCAAACAAAAACACATACTTCTAAGCAATGGAGTTAATCCTATATGTAAAACATTACCTTCTTGTTCCTTTTCGACTGTAATCCAAGAAGTCCCCATAATGATCTTCTCGCAATTAAACAAAGAAAACAAAAACATTAGTACTTAACATCAAATCCAATTTGCAATAAACAAAAAATATAACAATCAACAAAAATGACAAACAACAAATATAAAGAAACATCATTACCTTCTTTGTCATTTTCCACCTCAACTTCACCAAAGTCCTGATCCCCATCAACATGGTTAACATCATAATCACCTTCACCTTCACTCTCACCGTCACTTCCCTTGTCGATAAATATCCATTCTCCACCTTCTTCAAAAAACTTGTTGTACTCCATATCATCTTTAAGCTCTTGTTCATATCCATGGATATTGTTTATATCCTCATCAGGATGGCACTCATCTTCTTCAATATTTGGAAGTTGAACTACAAACTCAACACTCTTCTTATATTCTTCACTCAATCAGAATATCCTCAACAACACTTGCTTGTGTTGACTTCAAACCCGTAAATCATGATTAAATTCTTTTTCTTCTTCTGCCATAGTTGCTTGTGTTGTGCTTTGAGGAACAAATTCATCTGGATAAGGCATGTTTTCATCTACACTTGTCTGTGTTGGTCTTCACAGAATTGAGGAACATAAGCTTCTGGAATAGGCATGTCATTATCCACATTTGAGTTTGCTGCTTCTTCACATACTTCTTCATCATCTGAGATTTCAACAAACAATTTCTTCTTAGTTTTTCTTCCAATTTGCTTCTTAAACAATGCCGCTTAGCCTTGGGCTTCTTCTTGAAATTCTAGGTGTGCTACAATCATCATTAGATACTGCTTGAGTTTCTTCTTGATTTTCTTCATTAGATACTGCTTTCTTTGGTGTGCTACAATCATCATTAGATACTGCTTTCTTTGGTGTGCTATTTCTTTTTTGATACAGCTTCTTTGGGGGTGTCTTCTTTACTGGTGTAAAGTACTTGTGTGGAGGAATTGTACCAACCTCACCATCCTTACTACTATTCATCACTTGCATATAAACCTGACTCCAACCATTCTCATCAACTCAGTTGTATCCCACAAAGACTTGAACTCTTCTTCTCTATCCAATGACATTGGAGTACAAGCATCATCTGACCACAATATGTCTATCTTCTCATCACCCTTGAGTCTCAACTGTGGCATGATCATGTCCTTCAACCTATCAAGACCCATGTCTTCTCTAGCACAGTCCCTAAACTCTAAACTGTGGCAAGTTCCTATCACATTTACCTTAAAACTTCTGAAAGGCATAATGTTAACAACAGCATCACTCCTACAAGAGACATAATTCAAACAGAGTGAAAAACAGAGTGAAAATTGATTCACAAACAATGAAAGATCAACAGATTTCTAGGTCAAACAAACCCTAAAAATCAAACACAAACCCTAAAATCTAACACAAACCCTATAAAAATCAATTCATAGAGAAACTAAAAATCAATAGATTCATCTACAAATCAAACAACATAAACCTTAGAAATCGAAAATACCCACAACCCAAAGAAATCGAAATACCCATAAACCCTAGAAAATACCCATAACCCAAAGAAATTGAAATACCCATAAACCCTAGAAATCGAAAATACCCACAATAAATTGAACAAAATACAATAAGTGTCTCGTTGTTACCTTTCGCCTCGTGTTTTACTTCTCCGTTTTTTTTTCTTTCTTTTATCCATCTTCTCTATAGTCTCTGAATCTACCTTACTCAGACGTATCTTTGGCCTATTAGGTATACCCATCTAACAGAAACCAGTGATTACTAAAGATAAAATTGCAAAGAAGAAAGAAAATTGCGGAGAAAAAAATAAAGTTGCAGAGGGAAAAAATGGAGAGAAGAACGGGAATGGAGAAACTGAAACCTGTTTTTCTCAATATTCTATTCTAGATCCGAATGTGTATTTCATCTCAGCCGTCCCAATACATCGAGATCGAACGAAATTGAGATAAACGACCCAGATCTCATGATGGTGTCGTTAATTACGAAGTGAAATAATCCAGGCCTTCCATTTTTCCCTCCATTCTCGGATGATCACCACGTGTATTCGGTTACACGTGTATAGAGGGCCTATAGGAACGTTACACGTCACTACTTCACACTTTATCATTTACACGTGTATAGAGGGAAAATGGGTAATTGCGAGTCATTAGCTCATCTCATTAGATGAGAAATTGACCTTGTTGACCGAGTAATTGACAAAAGTAACGGATTTGGATGGAAACATGGATGAAGGCCTACATTTGTAAATATGAAAAAAACAGGCCTATGCTTGTCTATCGGGTTGAAAAACAGGCTCATATCTGTTTATATCCCATAAAAAAAAATGAAAAAACTCGAGACTCAAATCCAGTTTACCTGGAAGTGAAAGCTTCCCTAAAGTAGTAAAAACATGCCTTGAAGAAGGAAATTTGGTTACCATCTGAATACCATGTGCCATAGCGTCGGCCTGTTTCCCATCAAAAAGATCCCTTTTGACCTGTGTAGGATAATCGGGTCGTTAGCCGCCAAAAAGGTTGTTGCATGGTCGTCTCAGATCGGTATGTATATTTAAATGCTAAGCTACCAAGAAGGTATTAAGGATCCTGAAATGGTCCAGTAACCAATTAGGTTCAATTCATGTCGCAAAGATCGTAAGCTCTCTTCTCGAATCACGATGATCTTTAGCCGAATGACGACTCCCAATATATTGATAAATACCCGTATCAAGAGAATAATACGAGAATTCCTTCGTTATGGAACCATGGAAAGTAGATTTTGTTCTCCATCTGACAACCAGTTGGAGCAATTTCTGAAATACTAGACGTGTGGCTAAGAAACAACATATGTTGCCCCAAATTATTTACTTCAACCCACGCCATTTCCAATCTAATAATGCGAACCCATTTGCCCAAATGGCCTAATAAGATTGACAAAAGTTTTCCTTCACATTCCACTAAGAAACTCTTGTAGATAAACTCGCACTTAGGCGGGGCTACCATGGTTAAAATTTCCCAATTAATATTTTCATGCTCAAATTTAGATACTCCTAAAGTTCCATTGATGCCTAAGCAATAGAAAGCTTCGTGATAGAAAACTGGATTATTAAAACTCAGCTCAAATTCCAAGTGTTTTTTTTATGGGGAGGTAAAGATATATGATCGAAGTGCTTACACGTCCAGCTTTTATCTCCCTTTTTAATGTAGAAGATAACAAGAGCACTCCTTAGATTTATTTACAAAGAAAACTTCAATAACTGAGAAGTTGGCGAGGACGAGAATGAGATACCGGAGAAAAGGTAAAAACTTCGAAAGTCCGGTAGTTTGACAGCTTGATCTATTGAAGGGATTATAGAAGAACAAAGTCTTCTCCTTAGACATGAGCAACCATCCACCCTTTGAAAATCGAATTCTTGAACCTTTCAACAATTCGGGAAAATTCATGAGGTAATTCTCATTATTTCGCACTGGGTTTACGAAACTAAAGATTTTTTCATCATAGTTAGAAAGAACCAGCCATGGGGATATATCTGTGGGCGGTATAGTAGTCCAAGTAGAGGAGGATCTTTTCGGCCAATATCGATCCATATTTCTTACCGAACGTAAACGTATGTAATCCTTTGTTTGAAGATAATTTGATACCAACCAAACAAAATCATCATTCAGCATAACCCATAGACTTGCCTCTTCAATATCCTCTTTGATGTCATTATCCTCATCTCCAGTACCAGTGTTGTATTATGTTGTTGTATATGGGTAAAAATCGTTTCTGCCGATTTCGGTAAATTCGGTAGGTGAGTGAGAAACTAATTCAAACCCTAAACAAATGTGTTGCACGTGAGCACTTTGTAGATTCGAGAGATCAATCTGTACAAGTCCGGCCTAAACCAAGAAATGGTCGTTCGAGACTTGCTTCGGTCACAAAGTGGAGGAGAAGGGTTGATTTGGGGAGGGAAGCAAAGAAAGGTGTTGAGACCCGAATAATTATGGGACAAAAGTAGTGTCTCGACTTGTATAAGAAAGTGGAAGCTTCAGTAAGCTTGCAAGAGATGAAAGCTTTTGGAGAGCTTGCAAAGTTGCCTTTCCGAGAGTGTAGTATTTTTCTCCCGACCGAGACATGTTCGTGGGTGGAAATAGGTAAGACCTATTTATACAAGTCGATATTGAAACGTACTCTGGCCTCATGAAGGAAGAGAGTAAAGGGTGAAATAATGGGAGGAGGTGGTAACCGCAAGGTGTTTATGGGTGAAAACGTTTTCACCATTATTTCCTCATTTATTTGACCGCTTTATTCCTTTTCACACTTTCTTAATGTGAGCGTAGTGTATGTTGCAAGTTGTGACCGCCAAACCAAAAACTCCGGGAAAGCATCCCCGCCTTTGTGTTGATATCTCGAGTGTTGGTTGCACCTTGAGTGCAAGTGGCGCCGCTAGTGGCGCGTGTGGCATGTGCGGAGTGCCCTTGTTGCGGGTTGTACTTGAGCGCAAGTGGCAATGCCAAAGTCTGCAGTGGCGGCGTGGCATGTGCCAATGGCATGCGGGGCCTGTGCGGAATTCCTTGGTGGTAGGTTGCACGTTGAGTGTAAGTGGCAATGCCAGAGCTGCTAGTGGCGTGCGTGGCATGTGCGGAATGCCTTGGTGGTAGGTTGTACGTTGAGTGTAAGTGGCAATGCCAGAGCTGCTAGTGGCGTGCGTGACATGTACCAATAGCATGTGCGGAATGCCTTGGTGGTAGGTTGCATGGTTTGCAAATTAGGCTATCGGGCCGTGGGTTTTGGCGTGTGCAGTGGCGCGACGGTCGAATTGGCCTAGGTTGCACGGCTTGCAAGTTAGGCTACTCAAAGTGCGCATTAGGGCCACGACTAGGTGATGAAGGATACCAATGAGCATGTTGGCATGTGCCAATGGCATGCGTGGTCGTTAGGGCGTGGCCTTGGTAGGAAAAGCTACCAATGAGCATGTTGGCATGTGCCAATGGCATGCGTGGCCGTTAGGGCCGTGGCCTTGGTAGGAAAAGCTACCAAATGAGCATGTTGGCATGTGCCAATGGCATGCGTGGTCCGTTAGGGACGTGGCCTTGGTAGGAAAAGCTACCGGCGAGCATGTTGGCATGTGCCAATGGCATGCGTGGCCGTTAGGGCCGTGGCCTTAGTAGGAAAAGCTACCAAATGCCGAGCATGTTGGCATGCGCCAATGGCATGCGTGGCCGTTAGGGCCGTGGCTGGCATGATTTTCCATTGGCACGGAGGTGCGGCTAGCATGGTTGGCATGCTTTGGCGCGTTTGGCGTGGCTGGCATGATTTGCCATTGGCACAGAGGGGAATTAGGGTTTTGCTCGTTGTAACCCTAATTTGAAAAAATACCCCCTATTAAATATTGGCTACATGCATTAAATGTCCTAATAAATGTGTCACTGGTGACATTAGGTTATTTTAGGGTTTTACGAGTTTACCCTTTGTTTAAAAACCACCATCAAAATTAAGTCCCCTGCTTAGCTCGGAATAGGGGCTTTATTGCGAGGTAAGCATAAGATAGTGACAAACTATCAACAGCAAACCGTAAAGAGAATTGAGGAGGCTCGTCTGACCTTTGTAAATAGGATTTGGAATCCTTGCCTCACGGCGCTTTGCACAATCGGGAGGTCGGCACAATTGGTGGGACTAGTGCGGCTTGGGCGATGTTGGGAAGTTGGCCCGAGTTGGGAAATCGAACGTGCTAGGCTGGGTGGGACCAAGCGCAAGGTGTGGAAGCCGTGCGTGCTTGCAGCGTGACTTGGGAAACTGAGCGTGCTAGCTGGTGGGACCGGCGCAAGGTGTGGAAGATGTGCGTGCTTGCAGGCGTGACTTGGGAAACTGATCGTGCTAGCTGGTGGGACCGGCGCAAGGTGTGGAAGCTGTGCGTGCTTGCAGGCGTGACTTGGGCGACCGAGCGTGCTAGTCGGTGGGACCGGCGCAAGGTGTGGAACCGTGCGTGCTTGCTTGCGAAGCGTGACTTGGGCGATCGAGCGTGCTAGCAATGGTGAGACCGGCGCAACTCGGGCGACATTGGGAAGTTGAGCGCCTTGTGGGCCCGTTTCTTACACGCACGATTTTGGTAAAGGGAAATCCTTCCCTATTTGTAATCTTCACGCCTATATATATATAAAGTCCCTTTTTCCCATCTTGCACTTTCATCTTTTCATCCTTTCCTACTAGCGGCAGAGTCACAAAGAAAACCACCTGTGTATGTCTTCCAAAGACTTCTCTTGTTTCCCTTTTTATGTAGGTGTAAACCTTAAGAGTAGGCGTTTTTCTTTATACATTGCGTATATAATTTCTTGGCGTGTCTCTTGTAAAAAATATTGTATGTATGCAACCAAGGGAAATACTGCATATATTATTCGAACCCGTAGGAAAGTGCTCCATATATTATTTTGAACCCGAAGAAGGTTACTGCAGACGCACTTGAGCCCGTATAAAATACCGCGTATATAATTTTGAACCCTGAAGAAAATACTGTGTGTGCAGTCTTGAACCCGTAGAGAATACTGTACATGAATCCCGAAGAAGAATATTGTATATATATGCTCCATATGACTTCGAACTCGCAGGAAATATTGCATATATGATTTTCTGGTCTCGAAAGAAATATCGCGCGTGCGCTTTTGAACCCGTAGAAAAATGCTCCATATATAATTTTGAACCAGAAGAAGGATACTGTAGACACACTTGAACCCGTATAAAATACCGCGTATATAGTCTTGAACCCGAAGAAAATACTGCGTATACAGTCTTGAACCCGAAGAAAATACTACGTATATAGTCTTGAACCCGAAGAAAATACTGCGTGTGCAGTTTTGAACCCGTAGAGAATACGCCCTCTCTCTTTTTTTTTGTATTTCGGGTTTTCCTTTTCTTGGGCGCGGTTATGTGTCAGGGAGATAATTTTTTTTTTTGTATGCAGATATCTTGTTACTAAGTTGTTATTAAGAAATCCGACAAGATGTTACTTGAACAAAATTTCGCCTCATCGAAGGATGTCCATAATTCCAAACCAAACACGGATGATGAATTCTTCGCCAAAAAACTTGTCCCTGCTCGGAAAAATCACTCAGGTTTCGTGCCGATTTTGTTAACCGGTGGTGAAGATGAAAACAAGACACGTTCGGTTCGCTTGTGAGAACACCATACCTGATTCTGTCTTCATAAAGGGGTATATTCCTCTTCCAACATTAATTTCAGGATGTGTCAAAGCCCATTGCGTTCTTTTGATAGATGGGTCGAGTTCATGGTGAGTAAGGAGCACATAAACACCAACCTGACTCGAGGGCTGTCAGAGCTTCAGTAAACCTCCAGATTAGGAAGGATATCCCGGGCTTGGTTGCTTTCATCTCCAGATGGTGTTCGGACACCCATACAAACCAAAACATATTCCTTCTCAAACTCTGAATTGTCATGTGTAACACCACTACACATAACTGAAGCCTTCTCCACCCCAACAGCATCATCTTGATCTGATCAAGTAAAACAAATCACATAAATACCTAATTTTCCTTTTCAGACATAAAACACATAATTTTAAGCAAACAAAAACACATACTTCTAAGCAATGGAGTTAATCCTATATGTAAAACATTACCTTCTTGTTCCTTTTCAGACTCAGAATCCAGTAAGTCCCCATAATGATCTTCTGCAATTAAACAAAGAAAACAAAAACATTAGTACTTAACATCAAATCCAATTTGCAATAAACAAAAAATATAACAATCAACAAAAATGACAAACAACAAATATAAAGAAACATCATTACCTTCTTTGTCATTTTCCACCTCAACTTCACCAAAGTCTGGATCCCCATCAACATGGTTAACATCATAATCACCTTCACCTTCACTCTCACTGTCACTTCCCTTGTCAGATAAATATCCATTCTCCACCTTCTTCAAAAACTTGTTGTACTCCATATCATCTTTAAGCTCTTGTTCATATCCATGGATATTGTTTATATCCTCATCAGATGGCACTCATCTTCTTCAATATTTGGAAGTTGAACTACAAACTCAACACTCTTCTTATATTCTTCACTCAATCAGAAATATCCTCAACAACACTTGCTTGTGTAGCACTTCAAACCGAAATCATGATTAAATTCTTTTTCTTCTTTCTCGCCATAGTTGCTTGTGTTGTGCTTTGAGGAACAAATTCATCTGGATAAGGCATGTTTTCATCTACACTTGTCTGTGTTGGTCTTCACAGAATTGAGGAACATAAGCTTCTGGAATAGGCATGTCATTATCCACATTTGAGTTTGCTGCTTCTTCACATACTTCTTCATCATCTGAGATTTCAACAAACAATTTCTTCTTAGTTTTTCTTCCAATTTGCTTCTTAAACAATGCTGCTAGCCTTGGGCTTCTTCTTGAAATTCTAGGTGTGCTACAATCATCATTAGATACTGCTTGAGTTTCTTCTTGATTTTCTTCATTAGATACTGCTTTCTTTGGTGTGCTACAATCATCATTAGATACTGCTTTCTTTGGTGTGCTATTTCTTTTTGATACAGGCTTCTTTGGGGGTGTCTTCTTTACTGGTGTAAAGTACTTGTGTGGAGGAATTGTACCAACCTCACCATCCTTACTACTATTCATCACTTGCATATAAACCTGACTCCAACCATTCTCATCAACTCAGTTGTATCCCACAAAGACTTGAACTCTTCTTCTCTATCCAATGACATTGGAGTACAAGCATCATCTGACCACAATATGTCTATCTTCTCATCACCCTTGAGTCTCAACTGTGGCATGATCATGTCCTTCAACCTATCAAGACCCATGTCTTCTCTAGCACAGTCCCTAAACTCTAAATCTGGCAAGTTCCTATCACATTTACCTTAAAACTTCTGAAAGGCATAATGTCAACAACAGCATCACTCCTACAAGAGACATAATTCAAACAGAGTGAAAAACAGAGTGAAAATTGATTCACAAACAATGAAAGATCAACAGATTTCTAGGTCAAACAAACCCTAAAAATCAAACACAAACCCTAAAATCTAACACAAACCCTATAAAAATCAATTCATAGAGAAACTAAAAATCAATAGATTCATCTACAAATCAAACAACATAAACCTTAGAAATCGAAAATACCCACAACCCAAAGAAATCGAAATACCCATAAACCCTAGAAAATACCCATAACCCAAAGAAATTGAAATACACATAAACCCTAGAAATCGAAAATACCCACAATAAATTGAACAAAATACAATAAGTGTCTCGTTGTTACCTTTCAGTTCGTGTTTTACTTCTCCGTTTCTTTTTTTTCTTTCTTTATCCATCTTCTCTATAGTCTCTCGAATCTACCTTACTCACGTATCTTTGGCCTATTAGGTATACCCATCTAATGAAAACCAAAGTGATTACTAAAGATAAAATTGCAAAGAAGAAAGAAAATTGCGGAGAAAAAATAAAGTTGCAGAGGGAAAAAATGGAGAGAAGAACGGGAATGGAGAAATCAAACTGCGTTTTTCTCAATATTCTATTCTAGATCCGAATGTGTATTTCATCTCAGCCGTCCCAATACATCGAGATCGAACGAAATTTGAGATAAACGACCCGCATCTCATGATGGTGTCAGCATCACGAAGTGAAATAATCCAGCCTTCCATTTTTCCCTCCATTCTCGGATGATCACCACGTGTATTCGGTTACACGTGTATAGAGGGCCTATAGGAACGTTACACGTCACTACTTCACACTTTATCATTTACACGTGTATAGAGGGAAAATGGGTAATTGCGAGTCATTAGCTCATCTCATTAGATGAGAAATTGACCTTGTTGACCGAGTAATTGACAAAAGTAACGGATTTGGATGGAAACATGGATGAAGGCCTACATTTGTAAATATGAAAAAAACAGGCCTATGCTTGTCTATCGGGTTGAAAAAATGGGCTCATATCTGTTTATATCCCATAAAAAAATGAAAAAACTCGAGACTCAAATCCAGTTTACCTGGAAGTGAAAGCTTCCCTAAAGTAGTAAAAACATGCCTTGAAGAAGGAAATTTGGTTACCATCTGAATACCATGTGCCATAGCGTCGGCCTGTTTCCCATCAAAAAGATCCCTTTTGACCTGTGTAGGATAATCGGGTCGTTAGCCGCCAAAAAGGTTGTTGCATGGTCGTCTGCATCGGTATGTATATTTAAATGCTAAGCCAGTCAAGAAGGTATTAAGGATCTGAGCTGGTCTGTAACCAATTAGGTTCAATTCATGCTGCAGTACTGTAAGCTCTCTTCTGAATCACGATGATCTTTAGCTGAATGACGACTCCCAATATATTGATAAATACCTGTATCAAGAGAATAATACAGAATTCCTTCGTTATGGAACCATGGAAAGTAGATTTTGTTCTCCATCTGACAACCAGTTGGAGCAATTTCTGAAATACTAGACGTGTGGCTAAGAAACAACATATGTTGCCCCAAATTATTTACTTCAACCCACGCCATTTCCAATCTAATAATGCGAACCCATTTGCCCAAATGGCCTAATAAGATTGACAAAAGTTTTCCTTCACATTCCACTAAGAAACTCTTGTAGATAAACTCGCACTTAGGCGGGGCTACCATGGTTAAAATTTCCCAATTAATATTTTCATGCTCAAATTTAGATACTCCTAAAGTTCCATTGATGCCTAAGCAATAGAAAGCTTCGTGATAGAAAACTGGATTATTAAAACTCAGCTCAAATTCCAAGTGTTTTTTTTATGGGGAGGTAAAGATATATGATCGAAGTGCTTACACGTCCAGCTTTTATCTCCCTTTTTAATGTAGAAGATAACAAGAGCAGACTCCTTAGATTTATTTACAGCAAAAACTTCACAATCTGGAGAAGTTGGCGAGGACGAGAATGAGATACCGGAGAAAAGGTAAAAACTTCGAAAGTCTGGTAGTTTGACAGTTGATCTATTGAAGGGATTATAGAAGAACAAAGTCTTCTCCTTAGACATGAGCAACCATCCACCCTTTGAAAATCGAATTCTTGAACCTTTCAACAATTCGGGAAAATTCATGAGGTAATTCTCATTATTTCGCACTGGGTTTACGAAACTAAAGATTTTTTCATCATAGTTAGAAAGAACCAGCCATGGGGATATATCTGTGGGCGGTATAGTAGTCCAAGTAGAGGAGGATCTTTTCAGTTTCAATATCGATCCATATTTCTTACTCACTGAACGTAAACGTATGTAATCCACTGTTTGAAGATAATTTGATACCAACCAAACAAAATCATCATTCAGCATAACCCATAGACTTGCCTCTTCAATATCCTCTTTGATGTCATTATCCTCATCTCCAGTACCAGTGTTGTATTATGTTGTTGTATATGGGTAAAAATCGTTTCGCCGATTTCGGTAAATTCGGTAGGTGAGTGAGAAACTAATTCAAACCCTAAACAAATGTGTTGCACGTGAGCACTTTGTAGATTCGAGAGATCAATCTGTACAAGTCCGGCCTAAACCAAGAAATGGTCGTTCGAGACTTGCTTCGGTCACAAAGTGGAGGAGAAGGGTTGATTTGGGGAGGGAAGCAAAGAAAGGTGTTGAGACCAGAATAATTATGGGACAGTAGTGTCTCGACTTGTATAAGAAAGTGGAAGCTTCGTAAGCTTGCAAGAGATGAAAGCTTTTTGGAGAGCTTGCAAAGTTGCCTTTTCCGAGAGTGTAGTATTTTTCTCCTGACCGAGACATGTTCGTCTGGTGGAAATAGGTAAGACCTATTTATACAAGTCGATATTGAAACGTACCCTGGCCTCATGAAGGAAGAGAGTAAAGGGTGAAATAATGGGAGGAGGTGGTAACGCAAAGGTGTTTATGGGTGAAAACGTTTTCACCATTATTTCCTCATTTATTTGACCGCTTTATTCCTTTTCACACTTTCTTAATGTGAGCGTAGTGTATGTTGCAAGTTGTGACCGCCAAACCAAAAACCTGGAAAGCATCCCCCAGTTTGTGTTGATATCTCGAGTGTTGGTTGCACCTTGAGTGCAAGTGGCGCTGCTAGTGGCGCGTGTGGCATGTGCGGGAGTGCCCTTGTTGCGGGTTGTACTGAGCGCAAGTGGCAATGCCAAAGTCGCTAGTGGCGTGCGTGGCATGTGCCAATGGCATGTGCGGAATGCCTTGGTGGTAGGTTGTACGTTGAGTGTAAGTGGCAATGCCAGAGCCGCTAGTGGCGTGCGTGGCATGTGCGGAATGCCTTGGTGGTAGGTTGTACGTTGAGTGTAAGTGGCAATGCCAGAGCTGCTAGTGGCGTGCGTGACATGTACCAATAGCATGTGCGGAATGCCTTGGTGGTAGGTTGCATGGTTTGCAAATTAGGCTACCGGCGTGGGTTTTGGCGTGTGCCCAGTGGCGCGTACGGCCGGGTGGCCTAGGTTGCACGGCTTGCAAGTTAGGCTACCAAAGGCGCATTAGGGCCACGACTAGGTGATGAAGGATACCGGCGAGCATGTTGGCATGTGCCAATGGCATGCGTGGCCGTTAGGCCGTGGCCTTGGTAGGAAAAGCTACCGGCGAGCATGTTGGCATGTGCCAATGGCATGCGTGGCCGTAGGGCCGTGGCCTTGGTAGGAAAAGCTACCAAGCGAGCATGTTGGCATGTGCCAATGGCATGCGTGGCAAATTAGGGACGTGGCCTTGGTAGGAAAAGCTACCAGCGAGCATGTTGGCATGTGCCAATGGCATGCGTGGCCGTTAGGGCCGTGGCCTTAGTAGGAAAAGCTACCAGCGAGCATGTTGGCATGCGCCAATGGCATGCGTGGCCGTTAGGGCCGTGGCTGGCATGATTTTCCATTGGCACGGAGGTGCGGCTAGCATGGTTGGCATGCTTTGGCGCGTTTGGCGTGGCCGGGCATGATTTGCCATTGGCACGAGAGGGGAATTAGGGTTTTGCTCGTTGTAACCCTAATTTGAAAAAATACCCCTATTAAATATTGGCTACATGCATTAAATGTCCTAATAAATGTGTCACTTTGGTGACATTAGGTTATTTTAGGGTTTTACGAGTTTACCCCTTTGTTTAAAAACCACCATCAAAATTAAGTCCCCGCTAGCTCGGAATAGGGGCTTTATTGCGAGGTAAGCATAAGATAGTGACAAACTATCAACAGCAAACCGTAAAGAGAATTGAGGAGGCTCGTCTGACCTTTTATAAATAGGATTTGGAATCCTTGCCTCTGGCAGTTTTGCACAAATCGGGAGGCTGGCACAATTGGTGGGACTAGTGCAGCTTGGGCGATGTTGGGAAGTTGGCCTGAGTTGGGAACCGAACGTGCAGCCGGTGGGACCTAGGCGCAAGGTGTGAAGTTGTGCGTGCTTGCGGGCGTGACTTGGGAAACCGAAAGCGTGCTAGGCCGGGTGGGACCGGCGCAAGGTGTGGAAGATGTGCGTGCTTGCGGCGTGACTTGGGAAACTGATCGTGCTAGCCGGGTGGGACCGGCGCAAGGTGTGGAAGCTGTGCGTGCTTGCAGGCGTGACTTGGGCGACTGAGCGTGCTAGCTGGTGGGACCGGCGCAAGGTGTGGAAGCTGTGCGTGCTTGCAGGCGTGACTTGGGCGACTGAGCGTGCTAGCTGGTGAGACCGGCGCAACTCGGGCGACATTGGGAAGTTGAGCGCCCTTGTGGGCCCGTTTCTTACACGCACGATTTTGGTAAAGGGAAATCCTTCCCTATTTCAGAATCTTCACGCCTATATATATATAAAGTCCCTTTTTCCCATCTTGCACTTTCATCTTTTCATCCTTTCCTACTAGCGGCAGAGTCACAAAGAAAAACCAGCTTCCAGGTATGTCTTCCAGCACTTCTCTTGTTTCCCTTTTTATGTAGGTGTAAACCTTAAGAGTAGGCGTTTTTCTTTATACATTGCGTATATAATTTCTTGGCGTGTCTCTTGTAAAAAATATTGTATGTATGCAACCAAGGGAAATACTGCATATATTATTCGAACCCGTAGGAAAGTGCTCCATATATTATTTTGAACCCGAAGAAGGTTACTGCAGACGCACTTGAGCCCGTATAAAATACCGCGTATATAATTTTGAACCTCAAGAAAATATCGTGTGTGCATCTTGAACCCGTAGAGAATACTGTACATGAATCCCGAAGAAGAATATTGTATATATATGCTCCATATGACTTCGAACTCGCGGGAAATATTGCATATGATTTTTGGCCTGAAAGAAATATCACGCGTGCGATTTTGAACCCGTAGAAAAATGCTCCATATATAATTTTGAACCGAAGAAGGATATCAGAGACACACTTGAACCCGTATAAAATACCGCGTATATAGTCTTGAACTCAAGAAAACAAGGTATACGGTCTTGAACTCAAGAAAATACTACGTATATAGTCTTGAACCCGAAGAAAATATCTGGCGTGTGCAGTTTTGAACCCGTAGAGAATACGCCCTCTCTCTTTTTTTTTGTATTTCGGGTTTTCCTTTTCTTGGGCGCGGTTATGTGTCAGGGAGATAATTTTTTTTTTTTGTATGCAGATATCTTGTTACTAAGTTGTTATTAAGAAATCCGACAAGATGTTACTTGAACAAAATTTCGCCTCATCGAAGGATGTCCATAATTCCAAACCAAACACGGATGATGAATTCTTCGCCAAAAAACTTGTCCCTGCTCGGAAAAATCACTCAGGTTTCGTGCCGATTTTGTTAACCGGTGGTGAAGATGAAAACAAGACACGTTCGGTTCGCCCAGAGAACACCATACGGTTCTGTCTTCATAAAGGGTATATTCCTCTTCCAACATTAATTTCGGGATGTGTCAAAGCCCATTGCGTTTCTTTTGATAGATGGGTCGAGTTCATGGTGAGTAAGGAGCACATAAACACCAACCCGACTCGAGGGCTGTCGCAGCTTCAAGAAACCTCCGACATTAGGAAGGATATCCCGGGCTTGGTTGCTTTCATCTCCAGATGGTGTTCGGACACCCATACAAACCAAAACATATTCCTTCTCAAACTCTGAATTGTCATGTGTAACACCACTACACATAATCAAGCCTTCTCCACCCCAACAAAGATCATCTTGATCCGATCAAGTAAAACAAATCACATAAATACCTAATTTTCCTTTTCGGACATAAACACATAATTTTAAGCAAACAAAAACACATACTTCTAAGCAATGGAGTTAATCCTATATGTAAAACATTACCTTCTTGTTCCTTTTCGCACTGTAATCCAAGTAAGTCCCCATAATGATCTTCTCGCAATTAAACAAAGAAAACAAAAACATTAGTACTTAACATCAAATCCAATTTGCAATAAACAAAAATATAACAATCAACAAAAATGACAAACAACAAATATAAAGAAACATCATTACCTTCTTTGTCATTTTCCACCTCAACTTCACCAAAGTCCTGGATCCCCATCAACATGGTTAACATCATAATCACCTTCACCTTCACTCTCACCGTCACTTCCCTTGTCGATAAATATCCATTCTCCACCTTCTTCAAAACTTGTTGTACTCCATATCATCTTTAAGCTCTTGTTCATATCCATGGATATTGTTTATATCCTCATCTGGGATGGCACTCATCTTCTTCAATATTTGGAAGTTGAACTACAAACTCAACACTCTTCTTATATTCTTCACTCAATCTGTAAATATCCTCAACAACACTTGCTTGTGTAGCAACTTCAAACTTAAATCATGATTAAATTCTTTTCTTCTTCTCGCCATAGTTGCTTGTGTTGTGCTTTGAGGAACAAATTCATCCGGATAAGGCATGTTTTCATCTACACTTGTCCGTGTTGGTCTTCGCTGCACTGAGGAACATAAGCTTCGGAATAGGCATGTCATTATCCACATTTGAGTTTGTCGCTTCTTCACATACTTCTTCATCATCTGAGATTTCAACAAACAATTTCTTCTTAGTTTTTCTTCCAATTTGCTTCTTAAACAATGCTGCTAGCCTTGGGCTTCTTCTTGAAATTCTAGGTGTGCTACAATCATCATTAGATACTGCTTGAGTTTCTTCTTGATTTTCTTCATTAGATACTGCTTTCTTTGGTGTGCTACAATCATCATTAGATACTGCTTTCTTTGGTGTGCTATTTCTTTTTGATACGGGCTTCTTTGGGGGTGTCTTCTTTACTGGTGTAAAGTACTTGTGTGGAGGAATTGTACCAACCTCACCATCCTTACTACTATTCATCACTTGCATATAAACCTGACTCCAACCATTCTCATCAACTCAGTTGTATCCCACAAAGACTTGAACTCTTCTTCTCTATCCAATGACATTGGAGTACAAGCATCATCTGACCACAATATGTCTATCTTCTCATCACCCTTGAGTCTCAACTGTGGCATGATCATGTCCTTCAACCTATCAAGACCCATGTCTTCTCTAGCACAGTCCCTAAACTCTAAACTGTGGCAAGTTCCTATCACATTTACCTTAAAACTTCAAAGGCATAATGTCAACAACAAAGATCACTCCTACAAGAGACATAATTCAAACAGAGTGATAAACAGAGTGAAAATTGATTCACAAACAATGAAAGATCAACAGATTTCTAGGTCAAACAAACCCTAAAAATCAAACACAAACCCTAAAATCTAACACAAACCCTATAAAATCAATTCATAGAGAAACTAAAAATCAATAGATTCATCTACAAATCAAACAACATAAACCTTAGAAATCGAAAATACCCACAACCCAAAGAAATCGAAATACCCATAAACCCTAGAAAATACCATAACCCAAAGAAATTGAAATACCCATAAACCCTAGAAATCGAAAATACCCACAATAAATTGAACAAAATACAATAAGTGTCTCGTTGTTACCTTTTCTAGGTTTTACTTCTCCGTTTTTTTTTTCTTTCTTTTATCCATCTTTCTATAGTCTCCCGAATCTACCTTTTACTCGCATTTATCTTTGGCCTATTAGGTATACCCATCTAACAAAACCAAGGATTACTAAAGATAAAATTGCAAAGAAGAAAGAAAATTAAGTGAGAAAAAATAAAGTTGCAGAGGGAAAAAATGGAGAGAAGAACGGAATGGAGAAATCGAACTCGCTTTTTCTCAATATTCTATTCTAGATCCGAATGTGTATTTCATCTCAAATTATCCCAATACATCGAGATCGAACGAAATTGAGATAAAACGCATCTCATGATGGTGTCGTTAACGGGTGAAATAATCCAGCCTTCCATTTTTCCTCCATTCTGATGATCACCACGTGTATTCCTTTACACGTGTATAGAGGGCCTATAGGAACGTTACACGTCACTACTTCACACTTTATCATTTACACGTGTATAGAGGGAAAATGGGTAATTGCGAGTCATTAGCTCATCTCATTAGATGAGAAATTGACCTTGTTGACCGAGTAATTGACAAAAGTAACTGATTTGGATGGAAACATGGATGAAGGCCTACATTTGTAAATATGAAAAAAAAAACAGCCTATGCTTGTCTATCGGGTTGAAAAATGTGCTCATATCTCGTTTATATCCCATAAAAAATGAAAACTCGAGACTCAAATCCAGTTTACTGAAGTGAAAGCTTCCTAAAGTAGTAAAAACATGCCTTGAAGAAGGAAATTTGGTTACCATCGAATACCATGTGCCATAGCATCGGCCTGTTTCCCATCAAAAGATCCCTTTTGACCTGTGTAGGATAATCGGGTCGTTAGCCGCCAAAAAGGTTGTTGCATGGTCGTCTGCATCGGTATGTATATTTAAATGCTAAGCCAGTCAAGAAGGTATTAAGGATCTGAGCTGGTCTGTAACCAATTAGGTTCAATTCATGCTGCAGTACTGTAAGCTCTCTTCTGAATCACGATGATCTTTAGCTGAATGACGACTCCCAATATATTGATAAATACCTGTATCAAGAGAATAATACAGAATTCCTTCGTTATGGAACCATGGAAAGTAGATTTTGTTCTCCATCCGACAACCATTGGAGCAATTTCAAATACTAGACGTGTGGCTAAGAAACAACATATGTTGCCCCAAATTATTTACTTCAACCCACGCCATTTCCAATCTAATAATGCGAACCCATTTGCCCAAATGGCCTAATAAGATTGACAAAAGTTTTCCTTCACATTCCACTAAGAAACTCTTGTAGATAAACTCGCACTTAGGCGGGGCTACCATGGTTAAAATTTCCCAATTAATATTTTCATGCTCAAATTTAGATACTCCTAAAGTTCCATTGATGCCTAAGCAATAGAAAGCTTCGTGATAGAAAACCTGGATTATTAAAACTCAGCTCAAATTCCAAGTGTTTTTTCTATGGGGAGGTAAAGATATGATCGAAGTGCTTACACGTCCAGCCTTTTATCTCCCTTTTAATGTAGAAGATAACAAGAGCACTCCTTAGATTTATTTACAAAGAAAACTTCACAACTGGAGAAGTCAGAGACGAGAATGAGATACCGAGAAAAGGTAAAAACTTCAAAGTCCGGTAGTTTGACAAGCTTGATCTATTGAAGGGATTATAGAAGAACAAAGTCTTCTCCTTAGACATGAGCAACCATCCACCCTTTGAAAATCGAATTCTTGAACCTTTCAACAATTCGGGAAAATTCATGAGGTAATTCTCATTATTTCGTGACCGGGTTTACGAAACTAAAGATTTTTTCATCATAGTTAGAAAGAACCAGCCATGGGGATATATCTGGGCGGTATAGTAGTCCAAGTAGAGGAGGATCTTTTTTCGTTTCAATATCGATCCATATTTCTTACTCACCTAACGTAAACGTATGTAATCCACTGTTTGAAGATAATTTGATACCAACCAAACAAAATCATCATTCAGCATAACCCATAGACTTGCCTCTTCAATATCCTCTTTGATGTCATTATCCTCATCTCCAGTACCGTTGTTGTATTATGTTGTTGTATATGGGTAAAATCGTTCGCCGATTTGAGTCAGAAATTCGGTAGGTGAGTGAGAAACTAATTCAAACCCTAAACAAATGTGTTGCACGTGAGCACTTTGTAGATTCGAGAGATCAATCTGTACAAGTCCGGCCTAAACCAAGAAATGGCCTTTCCAGACTTGCTTCGGTCACAAAGTGGAGGAGAAGGGTTGATTTGGGGAGGGAAGCAAAGAAAGGTGTTGAGACCAGAATAATTATGGGAGAGTAGTGTCTCGATCATCGTAGTGGAAGCTTCGTAAGCTTGCAAGAGATGAAAGCTTTTTGGAGAGCTTGCAAAGTTGCCTTTTCCGAGAGTGTAGTATTTTTCTACGGACCGAGACTTGTTCGTCTGGTGGAAATAGGTAAGACCTATTTATACAAGTCGAGATTGAAACGTACCCTAGCCTCATGAAGGAACAGAGTAAAGGGTGAAATAATGGGAGGAGGTGGTAACCGCAAGGTGTTTATGGGTGAAAACGTTTTCACCATTATTTCCTCATTTATTTGACCGCTTTATTCCTTTTCACGCTTTCTTAATGTGAGCGTAGTGTCGCTGCAAGCCGTGACCGCCAAACCAAAACCCCGAAAGCATCCCCGCCTTGTGTTGATATCTCGAGTGTTGGTTGCACCTTGAGTACAAGTGGCGCCGCTAGTGGCGCGTGTGGCATGTGCGGAGTGCCCTTGTTGCGGGTTGTACTCGAGCGCAAGTGGCAATGCCGAGCCGCTAGTGGCGTGCGTGGCATGTGCCAATGGCATGTGCGAATGCCTTGGTGGTAGGTTGTACGTTGAGTGTAAGTAGCAAATGCCGAGAGCGCGAGTGGCGTGCGTGGCATGTGCCAATGGCATGTGCTAATGCCTTGGTGGTAGGTTGTACGTTGAGTGTAAGTGGCAATGCCGTAGAGCCGTTAGTGTTGTGCGTGGCATGTGCCAATGGCATGTGCAGAATACCTTGGTGGTAGGTTGCATGGTTTGCAAATTAGGCTACCGGGGGTTTTGGCGTGTGCCGATGGCGCGACGGTCGAATTGGCCTAGGTTGCACGGCTTGCAAGTTAGGCTACCAGCAGCATTAGAGCCACGGCTAGGTGATGAAGGCTACCAATGAGCATGTTGGCATGTGCCAATGGCATGCGTGGTCGTTAGAATCGCGGGCCTTGGTAGGAAAAGCTACCAAATGAGCATGTTGGCATGTGCCAATGGCATGCGTGGGCCGTTAGGGCCGTGGCCTTGGTAGGAAAAGCTACCGAGCATGTTGGCATGTGCCAATGGCATGAGTGGTCATAGGGCCGTGGCCTTGGTAGGAAAAGCTACCAAATGAGCATGTTGGCATGTGCCAATGGCATGCGTGGTCGTTAGGCCGTGGCCTTGGTAGGAAAAGCTACCAATGAGCATGTTGGCATGTGCCAATGGCATGCGTGGGTCGTTAGGGCCGTGGCCTTGGTAGGAAAAGCTACCAGTGAGCATGTTGGCATGCGCCAATGGCATGCGTGGCCGTTAGGGCCGTGGCTGGCATGATTTGCCATTGGCACGGAGGTGCGAATAGCATGGTTGGCATGCTTTGGCGCGTTTGGCGTGTCTGGCATGATTTGCCATTGGCACGGAGGGGAATTAGGGTTTTGCTCGTTGTAATCCTAATTTGAAAAAATACCCCCTATTAAATACTGGCTACATGCATTGAATGTCCTAATAAATGTGTCACTGGTGACATTAGGTTATTTTAGGGTTTTACGAGTTTACCCTTTGTTTAAAAACCACCATCAACAGTTTCCTTCATAACTTTATCCATATTTCCGCCTTTTCCGAACATATGCTCTTTTGTAGAAATCATCATCCATGAAGTCACCACCATGGATTAGGTAGATCAGGACACGGCAAAAGTAAAATACTATTCTTTTCCAAGTCATATTTGTACAAGCTCATATCGTTATGTTGCGTAAAGTATACACAACCCTTCGGTAAACCCAACTCCGAGGCCAAGTAACACAGCTGCACGGTACTACTTAGAAAGAAGACATAGTCATTAAAACTCTTCAATTCCACCCAAGTCATTGTAGAGAAATCCAATTTTCTTCTTTCTAGGTTGGTTACAATGTTTTGATCATTGCCTCTAGGAATGTATCTTTTTTCTATGTTAAAAATTTCATCAGAAGACACTAACAAATAGTGTATCATACAAGAACCCAACGATCCTGCTACTTTTTCATTTTTAGAACTTTCATTGGTGCTACCAAATTCCCTTATACTGAGTGTTTCCTCATCACCAATATCAGAACCATGTTGTATTTCATACGCCTTATATATAACTTTCCCCTCAAATAAACTAATAGATATTATATTATCCCGTTGCCTTATTTTCCGTTAGAGATTATCTCCCTTTACTTTGGTTGTAATGACAAAAGATATTATGAAGGTTTTATATATATTGGTCCCTGGGAGAACATTTTCTTCAAGGAAGTTATCATCAAATCCAAGATGGTATCGCCCTCCTACGATCCTATTTTCTCTAAACCATTAAAATCAATGGCGACGGAACAACCGAAGCTCACAGTAAATTCCGAGGCATATAGTTCTATGCATCTACAAAGAACCCGATGATGCTTTCTACATGGATACCGTTGCTACCTCGCATCTCACCGCTGATTCAAGTACTTTACATAACGTTTCCAACTCTAGTACTATAAGGTCTATCTTAGTTGGCAATGGCAATAGCATTCCAGCTAGTGCTAGTGGTACCAAGCTCATAAATCTCCCTTCTCGCACCCTTCAACTCAAAAATACTCTTGTTGTTCCCGATATTATCAAGAACTTAGTTTCTCACTCGTAAGTTCACCACCGATAATCGTGTGTCTCGTTGAGTTTGATCCGTCCGGTTTTTCTCGTGAAAGATCTCGACTTCGAGGAGGATTATCCTTCGGTGCAATAGTTCCGGGGATCTTTACCCTATTACCAACTCGCCATGCCACCACAAAATCGTCCCAGTCTTCCCCATTTCTCTTGTCTGTCTTTTCGCTGGATATTTGGCATAGCCGCCTTGGTCACCCCCGGCAAGGCTGTTTTAGATGTTCTTCGTACCAATAATTCTATTCATTGTAATAAGAATCAATATTCTAAACTTTGTCATTCATGTCAAGTTAGTAAACATGTTCGATTACCCTTTTATGAATCAAATTCCAATACTTTTTATGAATCAACTCCTCATAAACTTGCCCCCCGTTCTACTAAATGTGTCTTCTCCTCTTTATTCCCACTACATTTCATATAATCTGCCTTCTACCAATCCTACTCCACAACTCTACACACCACCTCCGCGACGTCCGACCACAAACCATCCAACTTCCGCCCCTTCACCTTCCCCTCTGCCTCTCCATCTCTAAGACAAAATCATTGCACCCCACCGCCGCATTCGCCCTGTCCCCACTCTCACTCCCACTCCTTCCCAAAGACATCACCGTGCACCTCATGCTTCCACTCTACCTCCTCCGCACGACCGTCCCACTCCCTCCAATCCCACCACTGCACCACCGTCCACCTTCTCCCACTCCCACCAGACCACCGTCCACCTCCCCGCTTACACTCACCCTCTACAGAAATTCATCCCCCACCTCAAATCCAACTACCACTCCAACTACAAAGATCACCCTTACCCACAACACCTTCGCTCCTCCCATACCTATAGATCCTTCTAAACCTACCACTCGTGCCTCTCGTGGTATTTTTTTCGCCTATATATCGCCTTAATCTTCATGTCCAAACCCTTCGTCATATCTCTCCTCTTCCTCGTTCTCACCTATATGCTCTAGATACATAAACCTGAATGCTGCCATGAAAGACGAGTACAATGCTATGTTGAAAACTAATACTTGGGAACTTGTACCACGACCACATGATGCTCATGTTATTCGCTCCATGTGGCTGTTTTGCGTCATAAATATAATGTCGATGGATCCTTACAGCTGACACAAGGCTCGTCTTGTTGCCAATGGCAAATCTCAACAAGTTGGAGTTGATTGTTTTGAAACGTTTAGTCCAGCTTGTTAAACTCGCTACTATTCGTCACGGTTCTCACTATTGCTACATCACGATCTTGGCCCATACATCAACTAGATGTCAAGAATGATTTTCTTCATGGTGATCTAACCGAGACAGTCTATATGCATCAGCCTCTAGGATTTGTTGACCCCGATCACCCGTGATTACGTTATGCGATTTAGATCTCTCTATGGCCTCAAGCAGCTCCCCGGGCATGGTTTCAGAGATTTTCCAAGTTCATCACAAGTTGTGGTTTCCAAGGGTAAGTGTATGTGATCCTCACTTTTTGTTTATCAATCAGGATCCGAAACGGCATACTTACTTTTATATGTTGATGACATTATTTTGACTCGCATCTACCGATGCTCTCCTATGCCGCTTCATTGATTTGATGAAGAGAGAGTTTGCTATGTCCGACCTTGGTCCACTACATCATTTTCTCGGGCATCCACGATTACTCGTTCATCCTCCGGATTATTTTTGTCTCAAATCATTATATGCACAGGACATCATCGCGCGTGCCTCCATGACAAAATGTAATCCGGTGGCTATCTCGGCCGACACGTATTCCAAGCTCGGTGCCGGCCGGGTCCACTTTTCGGATCCTACTCTATACAAGCCTAGCGGTGTGCTCTTCAAGCACCTCACTTTTACTCTGGCTAAGACATTGCATACGCAGTCACAGTATGTCTATTTATGGATGACCCCCCTCGTGAGCCTCACATGCATGCCCTCAAGCGAATCCTTCGCTATCTTCAGGGCACTATCAACCACGGACTATTTCTCTCGGTTTCCACTATTTCTGGCTTAACAAAGATACTCGATGCCGACCAAGGCCGTCCCGACTCGACGATCGACATCCTGCTTTTTGTGTTTTTCTTGGTGATAATCTCATCTCCCGGTCATCCAAGCGACAAGCAACAGTCTCTCGATCCAAAGGTCGGGGCTTTAATACCGGAGTAGCAAATGCGGTTTCGAGACAACATGGCTTCGCAACCTTCTCTAGAGCTCCATCTACCTCTACGACGTGCTACCATTGTTTATTGTGACAATGTAAGTGCGATATATATGTCCTGGAGATCCTGTTCAACATCGTCGCACCAAACATGTGGAGATTGATATACATTTTGTTCGTGAACGAGTCCGTATTGGTGCCATTCAAGTCTTACACGTCCCCTCCGAGAACTCCGGTATGGCCGACATCTTCACCAAGGGGCTTCCTCACGCTTATTTATTCGTTTTCGTTCTAGTCTTAGCGTTTGTTCCGCTCCCGCTCAGACTAAGGGGGTGTAATAGATATTATATATCCTGTTGCCTTATTTTCCGTTAGGAGATTATCTCCCTTTACTTTGGTTGTAATGACAAAAGATATTATGAAGGTTTTATATATATTGGTCCCGGGGAGAACATTTCTCTTCAAGGAAGTTATCATCAAATCCAAGATAAACCATCTTTTCAAGACTTCGTCTGCCTACGTGGTAATCGCCTCTATTAACAAATTCATGTTTTCTCCATTCTTTTTCACCAGGGTGGCAATAAATAAGAATGTCGAGCGTTTCATGTATATCCCCGCCTCCATTAAAAAGTATATAAACCATTGAATCATCAGTATTTTATTGCTAACGCTGCGTGTACCACCATTACCATCCCCACCCCCACTACGTACTCATGGTCTGCGGAGGTGAAGACAAAACACAGTCTTTGATTGTATATTTAAATATAATACATTGTAAGAAATTAGGTAACTGTATAGTTTCTAGTGAAACAATCTCTGTATATTTAAATATAATACATTGTAAGAAATTAGGTAACTGTATAGTTTCTAGTGAAACAATCTCCATATTTAAAAACGGGTCTGAACCATAACAAAAGATGTCCTTGGTGACAAGTTTTCTGCCAACATCTTCTTAGACTCAACTCTGGTATGTATTTTTTGTAAGATTTGTTCAAGGGATCACATATATTGTAGAAAGTTTGAAACTTATAGTCTTTTCCATGTTCATAAACAAGCCAAGGTGCTGCTCTTGGTGATGGTGGGAGTCTACGTTGACTTTTTTGAGGAACTGACGATGACTCTGAATTTTCCATGAAAGTTGCAGAGAAAGTAAAGTGCATGCGATACCTTAATAGGGATTTTAATAAAGTGCCACACTATCAATTTCATGTTTAAGAAAGTGCCACTGTTTTTTCCAAAATATATAAAATGCCACCACTATTATCATTTCCGTCTGGGCCTACATATTTGGTATTTTCTCGTTGACATAGTCCATTTCTCGTGAGAAGAAAATCGATTTTGAAGGCCTAATTACTTCCTATCCCTTTAACTTATTTTTCTTCTGATGAAATGAAAACCAAAAATTCCTTTCGTGGTTTCTAACAAGTGCCTTCTTTTTCATCGTCATCGGCTTCAAAGTGTGGTCATGAAATTAGGGATTTGATTAGAAACCTGCTGCACTTTGAAACTGCCGTAAATCTTCTCCACTCGAGGTTATGGGTTCATGGTAATTCATCTTATTGATATTTATTTGAATTTCAATCAATCAATTATGGTTTGTAATTGTCAATTTGAGGATTCCCCTAAGCATGGTGGAAATATGGGTCAAGACCGGGGCAACGAAGATATCTGTTACTGTTATGGTTCTATGGCTGATTCGTAAATGGCTAAGATGGGTTTTCAGCGGTTGATTAAGATAAAGACACGGCCGGGTACAACTCGTTTCGGGTTTGGTTGGAGTTTAAGCTCGATAACTCGGTTCAAAGTTGTTTTTGTCGTCAGAAAACAAATCGACAAGAGGAGCTATTGTCGTTAATCTTGTGTATGCTTTGATTATTGGGTCTCTATTCTATTATTTACAGGGAAGTTTGGCTGTAAAAGGAGTCTTAAAACATCAACAGAGATGTATCTCTTGTTAACCATCTGCTGTTTGATACAAGTCCCCTATGAGTTCATATGCATTTACCACTTTCATTCACAACCTGTTTGTAATAAGTTCACAACCAATTCTATTACCAGTTCCTTATCATCAACCTTGCTAACATTGAGTAACATATTGAGTTTTGATTTGGGAAGAAGAAGGACAGTTCAGTCCTTATTTGGTTGGGCAGGGCCGGCCCCATAGGGTAATCAGGGAAAGGCCCACTTTAGGGCAGCAAGGCTTTGGGGGCAACAAAAGCCTTGTTTGGCATTGGGGGTATTCATAAAAATTTAGTATTGTTAGGGACTTATTGAAGAAACTGCATAAATGTTTGGGGCAGATGTTTCAATTAATAATAATATGGACTTAATGATGAATATCCGTTAACCTCGTCAAATCTTTTCGAGTTTCTTCTCAGAGAAGTCGTTTTCCCTTTTGCCTTTTCTTTTGGAGTGTAAAACGAAAGGAGAAAGGTTAATTACTTGTCCTCTTGTATTCTATTCTAGGTGATTGAGAATTATATTATCTCAATAATATAATTTCATTTCTCCATATTTCTAATTCTAAAACACATATAAATAGAGAAAGTTAGGGTTTATATTTGGGTTAGAAGGTGTTTTTTTTTTCCTGATCGATCCAATTATGGGGGGAGGCATAAAAATTTTTTTTGCTTCCGGGCAAAAAAAATTCAGGAACGGCCCTGGGTTGGGACTGACTCACTGATTCGGTCCTAGCAAGACTATAGACTAACTCACTAATTTGGTCCTGGCAAGACTATGCAGGGGTCTAATTGTCTTTTACCAGCATAAAATAATTCTAACGTGTCGTTAGCCGTTTACTACGGATGGAAAAGTCAAATGAATGGCATTTTATAAATTTTGAAAAAAACAATGGCACTTTCTTAAACATGAAATTGATAGTGTGGCACTTTATTAAAATCCCCTACCTTAATTCCCAAAAAGAGCATATAGAGGAATTTTGTAATTGTTCAAGTTTCCTATTTGATTTAATAATTCTGGAACAGTGCTTAGCAAGTATACTCAGGACCATTATGAGCCGAAGATAGGAATTTTCGTAAGCTTTCAACTTGGAGTTACCGGAGTTGCTGAAATAACTACTCCAATAACTGGCCAAAAGCGCAATAGGACTTCAACGGTAAGAACTGGAAGTTCTGACGTTTGGACACATATGAAGAGGTTTTATTATGCGTATTGTAGTTCCTTTTTAGTTCTTATAATGAAATTTTATTTAATTTGATCAAGAGTATGAGTGATGGTTTGCTTTGCAATTTTGAATACGAGTTAAAAATGAAAGTCAATTAAAAAAACCCGAAAAAACCAAAAAAACCGACTGGTTGGTTCTGGTTTCTAATTCTATGAACCGAGGATGGTCAGGTTTGGTTTTTAGTTTCATATAACAGATATTGGATTGGTTCTTGGGTTTGGCACAAAACCAAACCAAACCGAACCATGGGCAGCCCTACTTTCAAGTTAAAATCGAGCATCCCAATTTCAGTAATTCATGGTAAAGTGGGTTTCTTGGACTTAACCAAAAAAAAAAAAAAAAAAAGATAAAAGTGGGTTTCACTGGCATTATTAGGGTTTTGTGAAACTCTAGAATCTAGATCTGGTTCAACCAAGAAAATTATTTTTTTCAAGTGGTTTAGAAGGATTTTTTTTTTTTTGCTTTAAAATATTATTATATTATTGAATAAATATTATTACATGGAACTAGTTGGAAGCCTAACAAGCTAAGCTCCAACGACATACTACTACATTAATTGAACAGGTTGTTGTGCTAACCTACCAGCGAGCTTCATGGGTAACCTAGCCAAGAGAGCCGAAAACGAGCGGGAGGGGGCTGAGATTGTGTCACAAGGGGGCAAGCTAACACTACCTTCCATGTTAATTCCTGCAATATTACGCCATTGGGGACTCGAACCTGGGACCTCCTGGAGCGCATTAAACTTTGGGGAACGGGGATGACCAGCTGAGCTAGGGCCCGTTCTTAAGGAGTGTGCACCCTGCAGGAAAAAAAAAAAAGTTTTAGCGACTCAATTGTGGACACCCTGCAGCCTCAATGTTAAATTGAGCGGGTACCAAACTGGGACTATAATCTTTTTGCACGCCCCTTCTATTAACTAACGATCGTAATTAAATTCCATAAGTTTAATAGAAGAAATGGTATGAATCAAATTCAACTACGTTAAAGAATAACTAACAAAGACCCTAAAACAGAGTTGGAAAAAACCATAACTCTTCTAGAACAAAAAAAAGTTAAAAAGAAAAAAAAAAAAACAACCGAACTCTAACAAAATTTT